>CAUYSK010010456.1:0-114956 GCA_963575035.1 Avahi laniger | reverse complement strand
AAAGTAGTTCTGATGACCCTGATGTTTTCCCTTCTCAGGTGACAAGATCCATAAGGCAGGAATGGTAGATGATGACCATAAAATGCATCTCAGAGGGGCTTCCTCTCTTCTTCGTGATGTCTATGCCCTCAGTGGTCTCTTCCCCAGTGGGGAAGACTGATTAGAGAATTCCTTAGCAGACTAGAATTTACATTTCCCAAGGACATATGAATTTCCTAGTCATTTCAGAGGTAGGGACCAATGACCAGGCAATAATTTTAGAGACTCGTTTTGTACACAAGGCAGGGTTAATCCATAAGCATTTGGTGCCTATGGTCTTCCCAGAGAGGATTTTTTTTCCCAAATCGTTGAGTCACTAGCCAGCTCTCAAAAGCTCAGACTTAGTACTGCTTTTACTATCAAGCCGCACAATTTTACATGAGCTATCTCATGTCTTGTGCCTCAGTTTCCTCATCTGTAAAATGGGAATAAAAATAACACTACCTGTGCTCTCTCGCTGGCGTCAGTCTCTTGTTCTGGGGCGGTGTTATTGGGTGTTTCATGCTGTTGGACTGTGAGTTCCCTGTTGCACATGGACCATGTCCTTTGTGTTCCCTCCAAAGCCAAGAACATTGTCTGGTGCAAAGGGGGTGCTTGGTGAATATTTATTGTATCACTAAATGAACCTTGTTGAATAATATGATTGAAAGAAAAGAAAAAACGTGGAATCAAATACATTTCTGGTTCAGTTACCATTCAATATCGTATTCAGTCAATCAGTATTTATTATTATCAATCACCTACTGCAGTCCAGGCATTGCTTAACTTCTTGGTTTGTATTATAAACATAATTTCTAATCCACTAAATTCTTAACCCTGCACATACCTTAGAAAAGTAAAATTTTTGCCTTTTCTAGAGTCGGGGAGGTAAAAGCAATGATTCAATTTTATAGCATCACGAAGAAGCCTTTTTAGCCAGGTTCGGCCCAAATTTGCTTACACATGTTCCCCACTCAGGGAAACGTGTAAAGCATGTTGTTCTCTGAGCTTTTCTATGTGATCCAACCCTATATATTATATTACACTTATAAAATACCACGAAGCCCTTATGAATTAAAAGATAATTAGTGGTTCAACACGCACAAGACATTAGGCTTGAAGTGTCAAAAATGTCATGAATGACCATAAATCATGGTCTGCTTGCATTGATCCCTTATAGAGTTAGTTTTTAAATCATCTCTTTAACACCTTGTAAATGTACAAACAACTGTGGACCCAAGGGAAACTTTAATATGTTTTTCATACATATTTTAATTTCATCTCAAAGTGCTAGCTGCATAAAAATTAAGTCAGACTCACAAAAACTCATTGATTTCCTCAGGATAAAACCCATCTGTCCAAACTAATTTAGAGCCTTTTTGAAGCCGTAAAGTTAGTCCTGCAACACTGAGGTCATTATGGGCATCCTGAGCTAGAGGAACTCTTGTGTAATTTTAAGAAGGCAATTTTGTTATATTTACTGTATTTAAATACAGTGCTACTTTTCAGGAACAAAAGCCTCACTGTGTAACTGTATTGAAAGTAAACCAGAAGCTGTGAAAAGCGAGATCTGTTCTTTTCCTTGTGATTAATGCACCTTTCTGCCAAAATTGAGACTTCTTAGCTGAGCTCATTTAATACAAAGTAAACGAATTCTGCTCTTTGGATTTGATCCCCTGGTTAAACCCTATAGATAAGGCTTTAACAGTGAATAGCTTTTCATTCTAAACAAAGGATGTTTTGATAGGAAGGTCAGCGCGAAGGTCCTTTATATTGTGATAACAGGAAAAGGGAAATAACATATTAATGGAAACCCATGCCATGGTGGTCTGGGCGGGGGGCACGCACAGGAGTCAGGACCATCCGGAAGTCAGAGAGGAGGTGGCAGAGACAAACAGGCTGGAGAAGCCCTGGACTTCTTCCTCTTTTTAAAATCCTGTTCCAAAGGACATTGCCTTTTATTATACACCAAGCAAAGTAGGTCGAAAAGGGGGTCACAACACAACTTCAAGGCAACTGGAGAGTTGTGCTTGCATTTGTTCCCTCCTACCCTTCGGGACTAAGCTATGCAGACTATCACCCCCGAAACCCACAGGGGTCCACAGTGAACTTTGTGACCACGGGGAGCGTGCATTCTCAAGCACTGGAGCAGCACGCATAAGCTGAAATTCCTCTGCACTGGGATGCATTGGATAAGCGGTTCCAAGCTGCAAGAGCATCACCCTAACACACTGCGAGGCCTTTGCTTAGCCCAGGTGAGGCTACTTGGCCACTCCTAAGGCAGCTCCGCCCAATGCCCCGGGGCCCCTGGACCTCCCCAGCAGGCCAGGCAAAGAGGGTAAGCCACTCCGCTCATTTTTTCCTTTCTTCTTACATGCTACTTTATTTTCCTTTCTCAACTTCACTTGGAAAATTTCATAATAATCTAACTCAGGAGCTGGAAGCTTTTTGTAGCTCAGAATGAAACACTGGCTTTTATAGTGAGAACATCCTCATACCTTTAAGAAGTTCCTGCTGATTATGGGAAACAGCAGAATTGAAAAGGGTGAAGTGAGTTCTTGGACAAATTGGCCAGTTTGCTTAACTCATTTTTTCATTTATTCAACAAATATTTACTAAGCAGCCACGAGGTTCTAAAATCTCAGGTAGGTGTTAGAGATGCAGTATGAATAAGCCAGTTCTTGCCCACAGTGCTAGAGACAGACATATAAACAGAGAAAGTGGGGCACACTTGGGCTAAAGGTAAAGCTTTCAACATCCCTGGCCAGGCTGGTGGCTTCGAGACACTGTACTGTTCCCCCAGGACACCAGCCAACTGACTTGTACTGACAAGGAAAGCGTTGTTGGGGATTTCTCATCTCAGGATTTGTAGAGAATCCTTCGAAGGGTTTCTTTATTGTGTGTTAAAGAAGAAGTAAGAGAAGGAGAAAATAGAGTAGGTCCAGTAGTTTTAATAACTGATTCAAAATCAAAGTTCAGTGGCTCCTGGGGGGACTGTCTGGTTCCACAGTGCCCCCTTCTGGTAGGTTGCCCTGGAACAACGACCAGTAAAAGGCCTGTGGAAGTGGGAGCTGCTGTTTACTGGTATATTCTATGCCTCATTGACTCCTCATCAACTCTTCAGAGAAGAGTTGGTATCATCTCCATTTCACAGATGAGGTTCATTGAGGCCCAGCGACCCAAGCAAGGCCATACATCTTACAAGCACCGGGAGTCAGGAAAAAGACCCAGCCCCACTGGCTCGTCTGTGTTTAACCACTCTGTTTTTCTCCCTTTACGGTGCACTGGTCAATCAGTCAACAAGCTTCTAATCTCCATCGATACCGTGCTGCACACTGGGAATTAAAGCTTTGCCTTCTACAGCTTCTCAGGCATTTTCAAATACTCTAAGATGCTAGCAGAAAAAAGGAAAACATCACAAGCTAGACAGATCTGGTTCAGACAAACATTTATTAAAGCAGAGCATGAAGCAACACGAACCAAGAGAAACCCTTTAAAAATAGCAGGTTTGGTAGAGATGGATGAACAGGAAGATTTTATTTTGCCCAAAATATTCTGCCTGATAGAATGCTTTGTGTTACTCCACAGCCCATAACCACCCTTACGTGAACACGAACATTTATGTGCACTTACTTCTAAATGTGGCTCTAATCATTTGCTGTTTTCTTATGGAAAAATAAAATATAGAGAGTTAGAAAACAAAATTCTTTATTTTTCCCTATTGCATAGGACAAGACAGTAAAACATTTGCATTTGTCTGTATTGGTGTGATCTCATTAGACAAAGTTAATAAAAGACATGGAGGAAAAGAAGTTTGCTGGAATGCTGAGCAAGAAGTTTCCTGACTCTCTTCCAAGGGGAGTAGAGGCTGTGATGGGTGCTCTCGAGGCCACCACGTCCCTCCCCACTGATTAACTCTGCCCCGACACTGTCAGCCTTCTGGGCCGGCCAAAGCCTTCTCTCCCTGCATTATTATGCTCTACTGTTGTTATAAACAGTGTCTCATACACAACACAAAAAGTGCTCAAGAACCATCCGTTCCTGTGCATTGCTCCTCAGTAGGATTTCAGGGCCCAATGCGTCCCCATGCTTTTTTAGGATGAGATTTGGGATAAAGGTCCGCATAGCGTAAGTTAAGTTCAAAGACAGACCTGGGATTGAACCTGGTCAGGCCACATATGTATTATCTAGTTGGAGGGATATTCTTTCTCTCTCTGATACTTTCAGTTTCCTATTCTGTAAAATGGGTACAATAATACTTACCCCAGAAGGATCAAATGACATCATGTATAGAAAGTACTTCTTAAATGGCAAGTAGTATATGATCTATAAATAGCTATGTAATTATTATCTATCTTGGGGATGAGGACTTCTTCCTGGAAATACCACCCAGGAAACCTTTAAAGGATAAAAAATATAGGTACCTTACCCTAAGCATCATTTAAAATCAAGCTTGGCTGCATGTGGAAGAAAAATCCAAAACAGCAGCAGCTTCAATTAATAGAAGTTTGTTTCTCTCTAATGTGAAGACATCTGTGTAGGCTACCGGGGCTGATATGGCAGCTTCGTAGCATCTTTGGAGATGGAGTTTGCTTTTAAGGAGCCTTTGTAGGTGTTTCTACCACATTCCCACTTCCATCGCATTGGCTGGAACTCAGCCACATGGCCACACTTAGTTATAGGTAAGAATGGGAAAGTTGTATTTGGGGGTAAACTAACAACGAAGCTAAGCCAAAGAGAAAGAAAGAATATTTGTTGGCAATTAGCTTTCTCTACTTCAGTTCCCTTCCAATGCCAAAGTCAATGAGGCAATGATGAGAAATTAATGTTTGAAAGTACCAGAATCTTTTGATATTAAAAAGCCATTTTACATTTGTTAAAATGAAATCAAACTGAGTCTTCTGTTAAATGGCTAACCCAAATTTGGATATTTGAATTTAAGGAAGCATAGAAAAACTGAAACCTTTTAAGACATTCAGAGATTATATACTTATAATATGTGCACTTTTCTGTATAATACCTTAATTTAAAAAGCTTTTAAAGATTCAGAATAAACAAAAGTCCTCTTTTAGAAAACACTTCTAATAATGGATAAGAGTTAGGAAAAGGTATCATTTAGATTTGGGCAGGTCTTGGGTGAGCTATGTAAGAAATGAAAGATGAAAATCAATATTGTGAATAAAGTCACTAGTTTTTGCATGCAATCCATATTATTTCTATTTTCCTAGATATAGATATTTTTTCCTGTGTTTTTGGATCACATTTGTCATGTATGTTAACTTAGTAACATTCTGTGATCAGAAAACAAATGTTCAGATATGGATATTATTTTATTTTGCAGAAGCGTGTGAGTAGCCAGCAATTTCCATAATGTATATTATTATGACATAATAATATATATTGTTATTTTCATTTAATGTATATTATTTTTAGGTACTATCACAGTTTCCTCTGGAAAATGGTCTCTCTCTCTTTAGTGCCTCAAACTCTCAGATTTTAGTGTTATCCCAGGATATAATTTTAAAAGATTTTCTATTTTTAGTAGTGTCTTCCTTTTTTCTTCAAAAAGAATTTTATGTTTTGAGAAGAAAGATAAACCCTAGAGAATGAGATGAAATGTAAGCAGATTGGATAAGTTTTGTGTGCATCATCGGTCTTTATTTTGTTTTATGAACAATTTCTGTGAAAAAAGCAGTCCCCAAGATATGACCTGGTTATGAATTGAGGTTGGAAATGGGTTACCAGGAGACTGCTGCTGGCTTTGGGTGATGTCATGGCCACAGCCAAGGTACCCATAATACCCTGTTAATACATTGCATCTAACAGGTCTCCTAATTTTTATGTATACATTTCATTTTGCAACTGCAATAAAACACTCCAAGCATAGCATTTCTGGGTAATTACTGCACTTTTCAAGCCCCCTGGGACCAGAGGTCTACTACGAATGAATCAGGAAATCACTTCCAGTCATAAGAATTGCTCCTGCTGGTAAATCTTGGTTGGGATCAGTGATTTAGGCGAACAAGATGTAGGTTGGATCTGAAATTATTTGCGGTTCTATCAGAGGCACACTAGGAAAAAGAAAAGGGTACGATTTTGAAGATGCTTCAAAACTTCCCCCAAGGCCTAAACGGTCCAGGAAAAGGAGTGAACACGGTATCTGAAAACATGAAGCCGATTCAAGTCTCCACTTCGTCCCTGTGTGAACAGATTCCAAACTATTGATTGTGACTCTGAGGAGAGGTGAGTGGAGCCCTCTGTGACCTGGAGAAGTTCGTCAGCCCCCGACCAACTCAAAAGGTCCGGGTTCTGAGATAAGGTGGGTGGAAATTCCTTTGGCCTTTTCCAAGCCTTCTCCAACCCGCTCCAGAGAAAGTCAAACAGCGGTACCATTTTTTTCTGTTCCTTACTATAAATTCAGTGACTGCTCCAAGACAATTTCCGTAACTCTTCAGGCCTTCCCTCTCACCACGGCTGCTCCCCATTCCTTTCCTCTCATTTGTTGGACGTGTCTACGTGTTAAGTTGTTCAGGAAGAAGCATTTTAACATCTAAAGCCCATTTCACTTCTTTTTTTTTCTTCAAAAAAAAATCTTAAAACGTCATTTGTTTTTTCTTCATTAGAAAGAGGAAATGGTGTTTTATCAAAGGTAAATAGACTCGAACGCCGATGGGTTGAAGTTCTCTCCACCACGCAAAGCCCGTGACGCTTGATTAGGTACTAAACTTGGCGCAGAGAATCCTTCGTTCACCTCGCCAGCCAAGTCACGCCGCCGGTCTCGACTTCTGGAAAATTAATTACCTACATGCTGCTCGTGAAGCCTGTGGGCAGCTGATTTATTTGATCACAGCTTAAGCAAATAGTAATCAACTCTTCATCAAATTCAGCCAAAAGCAACTCCGATTGAAAACCTACCAACTATTAATATTATTTTAATATCAGATTTGAAAACTATTCCGTTCAATATCTGTGGAAAGTCTTATGATTAATAAAAGAACATGTTTTATGTTAGACATATACATTTGTATCAGTTACATCATTAAATTGTTGAACTTTTGTTGTTTGGGGAACTAAACTGAAGAGTTCAAATATAATTTACCTACATCTGTACTTTTACCAACTAACACTATTTTGCTGTACAGGTCACCATAACAGAGATGCTATAGACAACATAGTCTCCAAATTATAAGCACCTCATTTACAAAGGCAACGATGTCCCCGTTTCTGGCAACATCCTGCATTCATGAATCATTTGAAACTGGCTGGGGCTTCTCTTCATAGCCCCCAACCCAAAGCAGAGTAGCAACCGCACCTGCCACCTGGTGATAGAGGCACAGAACTGTTCCCTACGTTGCCTTCCATTCTAGTTCCTTTGTATTTTCCTCTCCCTCCCCCGCCCCCTGCCAACCAAGGATATTATATTCATGTTCTCATGCTGCTTTTTCTCTGCCTTCAGCACTCAATTAATTCCAAACTTACAGTATATTTTTTCTGTTAACACACACACTTAACTTTATTGTTTTTGCTCCATTTCTTCATGCCCCCTTCCTCCCATGTTTATCTGTTACCAAATCTCTCATCCGTTTCTCACCACTCTTTCCATTTTTGAGGCAGTGACTCTACTTCTGACTTCTAATGGCAAGAATGGTTTATTCATTTATGCAACCAATGTTTCATACAGCAATGAGCAAGACAGACACAGGGCTTTTGCTCATGGAGCTTATATTCTGGTGGGGGAAATAAACATAATATAAATGTAATATAACGTAATTTTAGAGAATGATAAATGCTGTGAAGGAAAATAAGGTGGGCTTAGGGGATGGGAAATGATGAGAAGCTGTCGTAAGATATCATTCACCCATCGGGTTGCAAAAAACGTCTGATAATAGTGTGTCATGCCAAATGCCGACAAGGATGTGGAGAAAGAATTCATGCCCACTGCTAATAACGGGAGTGTGAATTGGTACAACCACTTTAGTGAACAGTTTGGGATTGTTTACTAAAGTCAAACATGTGCATGGCCTATGATGCTGCTCTTCTAATCCTAGAGAAACACTTGCCACAACTATAACATGTATAGAAATATTCATGGGATCATTATTCATAGTAACACTGATCTGGAAAAATCCAAACACCGATATCAGAGTGGAAAAACAAAGTGTGGTATGATAATAGAAATAATATATGCAGTGAAAAACAATAAACTGCAGATATATCGATTAATATGAATGGTTCTTGAAAATTGTATATTAAATGAAAAATCAATATAGTGTGATTATATTTATGTAAAGTTCAATATAGGCAAAACTAAACAATGAAGTGTTTAAGAATACACACACCTGTACTAAAGAAAAGCAAAGTCGTTGTTAATATGAAATTAAGCACCGCAACTGACTCTGAGAAGGAAAGAGGAAAGGAGACTGGCTGAAGAGCCACCAGGACTTCCAAGGTACAGTGATGTTTTATCCATCAGCAGATTTGGGATGCACTGAATTAGTTCCATTTTATTATATTAGTATTTAAAATGTGTGTGTGCATTATGGACTTACTCTTCCATATGAAAATGACATATTTAATATAAAGAGCATTTGTTAGAAAGTGACAAAGAGTACAGGTTAGCTAGGAATGTCAGAAAGGCCTCCTGAGGAGGTGGCATTAAAAAAAGCAAAGGCGTAAATGGTACAGAGGGACATGCATAAGGACGGTCTGAGGGGACACTTTCCTAAGGGACAGGAAAGAGCAAACCTAAAGACGGAGAGGTGGCAAATGAGTCTGGTGGCTTCCGAACCAAGGAGAAGGTCTGCGAGGCTTGAGAGAGAGGGAAAGAGAGGGAGATGGGAGTTAGGTGAAAGAAAGGAGGCAGGTTGCGTAGAATCTTACGGGCAGAGTTCAGGTGACACGTCTTCTTGAGGAAAAGGAAAGTAACGTTGGTAAGGGAAGCTGAGAATATGAAGAAAGGTCTGTGTCACATTCATTCACGATTCCATGTGCTAGACCTTAGCAAGATAACACATAAGCATGTATGTGAATCTGTATGTATGCACTAAGCATGTATATATGTACGCACATGGACAACGGCAGTACCACCACCAAGAAACAACGATAGAAAAAGGCTTATAATAAAAAGAAACAATCCCCTACCCCACACCCATCCACCCTCCATTCTACTCCTCAAAGACAGAAATTTTAATATTTCTTGTTTTCTTTCCCTTTTCGCCCCTATAACTCTGAAGACTATGCTATAACCACCCTTTCTTGGCGAATCAACTCTGGATTTTTTATGTTAATTAGTTTGATTTAATCATTATCGACGGGCTGAGTCTTTGCTATGCTAGGTGAATAATTAGCTCATGTGTGGCACCACTCATGCCCTTTGGAAATTACATAACTATTTTTAGTTTTTCTACAATATTAAATAATATATTTCTTGTTCCAGCAACTTTACACAAAATCTCTCAAATCTTTGAATTATCATATTAGGATATTTTATTAATCATAGTTAAGTCTTTCAAGACTTGGCTATGGTTTGACTCTAAAGCCAGAAATATGATATTCAGTGATATAACTGTGTCTTTATTTTCTACAGAGCAAGAATTGTATCTTTCTCTAAGGACTGAGTATTATAACTTTTTCCCACCCAAACTCCTGGTCTTAGTAACAAAGCAAATGGATTTTGCTGTTGCTGTTGCTGTTACCGTCGTCAACTGCAAAACACCTGCCACGTTTGAAGTTCCATATACCTGCTTCCTGGAATAGTTTTATTGTTTTTGCTGTTATTGTCATTGGTGCTGTTTGTTTCTTTGTTACATTTATTTCTGGTGGTGGCTTTAAAAAGACTTTTTCCCACAATTCAGTGTCAAAAATTGTGTTTTATAGAAAGATAACTTGAGGCCTAGATGGAAAAGACACTTTTGAGCTGACGTGTTGTTTTCATGTTTTGTTTATTTCAAATATTCTAAAATTCTTATTTTCTATTATTTTCTGTGAGCTTACTTTCAGCTAGGAAGTAATTTGATTAAGGAGTCCCTCAGGCTTGATGTGTGAACTTACACACCGTTTCTAGCACTGACTTGTGGGGCAAGTGCTTTCTAAGGTCAACCCTCAATTAACTTAGGCATGAATCTTTGAAATATAACCAGTTTTTTGAAAACTAAGATTACTTGTGGAGAAGGCAAGTTGAAAGTAGGTAATGTGGTTTAAAAATGGTACAGTTGTTTTTTGACATAGAAGTATGAAACTCAGGTCTATTCAAAAGCATGTCTTATATGATGTCAACTTTAAATCCATGGTTTGGAGTTTTCTTCTTTTTGATGCCAGACTGTGTGCCTTGTCCTCAATGTATCAGTTGGTGGATTTTGACAACCTGGCTGCTAATATGAGCTTTTCTTGATAGCCAGCTTCTTTTCTCTTCACACACACACACACACACACACACACACACACACACAATTAAGGGAAGCATCCCAGAGTTCCAATCAATAAATGCAGATAAAACATCGCTGAAAATGTCAGTAGATGGAGAAAATTGTGTTTATCTAGACTCTCATGTAGAAAACTGTATATAGTCAAAAGAAAAATGTTGGAAATCCCCTTATAAGTAGAGGGGTGGGTTGTGGACCCCCATGGGGCAGGCCAGGGCCACCAGTGCATTCCAAAGAGGCAGGGTCTTGCCAGCTAAAGAGCTTCTGTGCTCCTGAGCTGGTGTTCTGACTACCTAGTTTTTACACCATTGATAAAAGTGGAATCCCTCGCCGTAATGACATGCAACGCCGGACAGATGAGACTGACGGCATTTTATGAGTCATATGTACCCACGGCTTGAAGGAGGACACACAGTGGAGCAGAGTGAGGGAGCAGGGGCTGGGGGCAACGGGCTTTGTAGCAACGAGAGGCTGAGGTGCCCCCTGGTTCCTCCAGGAGGGCGTGACTGGCTTGTTTGCATAGTCTTACAGGTTATTAGGGAAGCAAAATCCATTAGGTTGAGGACCAGGTGGAGTGCAGCCAGTTCAGCTGATGGGGGGCTAGCTGAGTGGGGACACTTTCTCATTGGGTGGGGAGCGTATCCAGCAAGAGGAGGGGGAGCACATGATTGTACCTTTGGAGACTTGCATGACTCAAAGATGTCAAGGCAAGAATTAAAATTTTAGGTCTTACAACACAGCAAGGTGTACAAGTTGGGCCTCAGCTTGGGACAATAGGAGAGACTGATCACAACCACAGGATCCTATTGCCATAATCTCTTCACTCAGTCCTGAGCTCCTCGTCAAAATAAGTGTTGAACATATTATTATGGACTGAGTTATGTCACCCCAAAGTTCACATGTTGAACCCCTAAGCCCCAGCGTGACTGTATTTGAAGATGGGGCCTTGAAGGAGGTAACTGGGTTTACGAGGTCATAAAGGTGGGTTCTAATCTGATAGGACAGTGTCCTTATCAGAAGGGAAGAGACACTAGACGTCCATCTACCATCCATCACTCTCCACGTGCACAGAGGAAAGGCCAAGTGGGGACACAACAGGAAAGCTTTATCTTTTCGAGAAGCCAGGAAAAGAGACCTCACCAAAAACTAACCTAGAGAGCACCTTGATTTTGGATCTGTAGCCTCCAGAACTGTGAGAAAATAAATTTCTGTTGTTGAAGCCACCCGGTCTGTGGTATTTCATTACGGAGACCTAAGCGGACTAGCACTGATTTTGGTGCTGATAAGGGGGGTGCTACCATAACAAACACACAAAAATGTGGATGTGGTTTTGGAGCGAGGTGATGGGTAGACGCAGGGAGAGTTCTGAGGCACTCACTGGAGAAAGTCTAGACTGTCCTGCAGGGACCATCGATAGAAATATGAACATCAAAAGTGATTCTGGTGAAGTCGTAGACAGAAATGAGGAACATGTCACTGGAAACCGGAGAAAAGGCAGTCCTTGTTATAAAGCGGCAGAGATCCTGACTGAGTTCTGGTATAACGTTTTGCGGAGAGTAGAACTTGTGAGCGATGAGATCGGACATTTAGCTAAGGGAATTTCTAAGCAAAGTGTTGAAGGTGTGGCCTAGTTCCCCCTTACTGCTCACAGTAAAATGTGAGAAGAGAGAGATAAATTTAAGAAATCACTAAGCAAAAGGAACTGGAACAAGAAGATTTAAAAATCCTCAGCCTATCCATATTGCAAAAAATGAGAAAGCGCGTTCTGTAGAGAGCACCGAAGGTGTGGCAGGACCGTCACTCTGTAAATTACCATGATTTTAATCAGCCTCTCTGCAGAAGCCAGGAATAGAGATGGGATCACACCCGCAGAGACAGAGAGACGGGGATGGAACAAAGAGAGGCTGTCGGACTTGCGGGATTTTGCAGGATGGGACGATAAAGCTCTCTGGCTTTGAACATGTGCTATCCTTCAGCAAAAGCAAAGAATGACATCTAGGTGACTCCCAGGTCATCGGTGCTGTCACTTCCACCACAGGAGAAGGAGGGCGCTGAGCCAAGGAGGGTCATTCTCAGGCTTTAAGACCTATGGGAATTTGCCTTGCTGGGCTTGGGGCTTCATTGGGACTGTCATCTCTTTATGTTCCTCCATTCCTCCCTTTTGGAATGGGAATGTCTACGCCATGCCTGTCTCACCAGCGTATTTTGGAAGCACATAACTCGTCTGGTTTCACAGGTTCATGGCTGGCGAGGAATTTTGCCTGGGGATGAATCCTAGGCAAGGATTCACCCGTATCTGATTCAGATATTTAGATGAGACTTTGAACTTAGAGTTGACACCGGAATGGGTTAAAAATTGGGGGGCTGTTAGAAAGGGAGTAAATGTATTTTGCATGCAAGAAGGATATGAATTTTGGGGAGGCTAGAGGGTGGAATGTTGTACAGCAAATTTTATTCCCTCCGAAATTCATATGTTGAAGCCCTACTCCCAATATGATTGTACTTGAGAGTTAATTAAGGTTAAATGGGGTCATAAGTGTGGGACCCTCATGCATCCGGACGGCTGTTCTTTTAAGAAGAGGAAAAAGACACCAGAGATACTCTCTCTCTCTCTCTCTCTCTCTGCAAAAAGGCCATATGGGGACACAGTGAGAAGATGCTCCTTTACAAGCCAAGAAGAGAGGCCTCACCAGAAACCAACCTTGACAGCACCTTGATCTTGGCTTCTAGCCTCTAGGACTTTGGGAAAACAAAATTTTGTTGTTGAAGCCACCCGGTCTGTGATATTTTGTTATGGCAGCCTTCGCAGACTAAGACCATATTAAATAAAAATCCGTTCAAGTGCAAACTTCTTAGCCGCTGACTGGGCATTCACGCCTCCATCTGGCCTATGCACACAGGCTTCCCGTTCACCCTCTAGGTCATGATTCGCCCTTCATCTTTCAAGAGTAAAGAGCAGATTAAAATTCAACTTGAGAGTGGTTATTAAAAAACTGCACAATAGCGACAATTAAGATGCCTAGCCTCAGGGCCCCCTCTCGAGTGGGCTAACACAGAGACTCTCTCTAATAGTATAGCCTTAGTATAGGAGGCTGAATCCAGCCTCCCTCATGCAGCCTCAGTTTCCCCAATTGTAAAGTAAGAGAGTAATGTTAATAATCCATAAATTCTCTTTCAGCTGTAGCATTCCATGGCTCCAAGACAATAATTGTTTTGCTCCCGTAGGTCTTACATAATGTTATTTGCTAATAGTCTAATTTATAATTTTGAATAATATAGCAATAGCAATTAGCACAAATTTAAGTTCATGGAGGCAGCTTCTCTATGAAGCGCCCCTCTGGCTATAATTTCCATATGCACATGTGCCACAATTGCTTCTCTCTGCAATACTCATTTTAACAACCTTATTTAGCAGATCATGCTTTTGAAATGCCAGGAGAGAACTAAATAAAGTCAAGGGTCAAAAGCATGACATGCTTCTGTATAAAATTAAAAGTTAATTACTAGCTGCATCGAGGGGCCAGGACTATTTTAATTTCAGAGTCATTAGCCTGACTATTTAGAATCTATGTTTTAACTATAGCATTAGGGAGTCAGCTGACTTGAGCGCGCTGCAGAGAGAGACTCAGCCCTCGCCCGGCAGAAACTCTAGATGCCGTGGCTTAGCTGACCTTTCTCCTTAACTGCTTGCTGCTCATATTGAAATCATGATCACTGACTTGTTTGTTAAAGTCATCATAAAATTTAATGTGTTTTTTAAATGCCCTTTAGCAAAATGCATTTAGGAGGAAGTATATAGGAACAAGGCTTCCTTAGTCACATTAAAGACCCTGACATGTGGCAACACGCATTTATTTTTGACAATAATTTAGGATAACATTAGAAAACCCAGTCGTTCAGATGGCACCAGGGTCAGCAGTGAGGAACCCCAGGAAAAGCCTGAAAGTAAGGAAATGGGGTTACTCTCTAGGAAACCAAAGTAAATAAAATAATAATAAGCATTTGAATATGATGAGAAAGGATGAAAATCACCTTAAAGAGACAGGACGCCTCCGGGGCAAGATTTGACTATAATTTCTGACTAAATGTTTCCTGAAGTGTGTTCTGCAGATCACTAATTCTGTGACTAGTGTAGTTGTTTAGCTAGGGGAAAAAGTTCTACCATCAAATAGATTAAAGATAGTGCATTAAAAATAATTTGAAATAATTGTGAGAAAGTTTCAGGACTTTTCAGAACTTGGGCTACACTCTTTGAGGATTTCCAAAAGAGAGCAATAGTATGTTATATTTCCCACACTAGTTTTTCCGTTGATCACTTTGTTGTGAGTTTCTTGCAGGACTAATATTTAAAAAAACAAACAATCGGAAACAGAATAAAGCAAAATTTGAGGTAACATTCTATTAACGTGGCTAAAGAAAAGTTTTGTCAATCAAAACTATACGGAAACTACAAAGGAGGTGCAAAAATCTATTATTGGCTGTTCCCTTCCAACCATTGGGCATTGGAAAGGGTGGCCCAGGCTCCAGGGCCCCATGTGACAGGCCACACAGCTGACCCCTCCTGCAGGGGTGAGATGGAAATTTCATATCCTGCCTTACCTGAGTGGGGAACAAATTACCACCACTCCAAGGGCCCACTTGCCCTGTTTATCAGAAAGTCCAATCTTATCTTGGGTTCCCCTCCATAAATATTCCTAAGAATTACTGCAAAGTTCATTCTTCAGTTGCACACCTCCAACAAATATTATCAGAAATCACAGTCAGTGCTTTGGTGTTGGCTTGGAGAGGCCCTTCTGCTCAGTGTTGGCACATGGACTTGGTGAAATTCCACAAATAATGGAACCTTTTAAACAAACTTCTTTGAGGAAGATAATGTCATTACACTTGTGTGGCTGAATGTCACCTGAGGAAGCCCCAGCACACCTAAAATAGATTACTTTTTACAGGGAAGGACTCACATTAACCAAATTCACATAGACTGATGAATGGACATCAGATCAATGTTTATTAATCCATAGTGAGGAAAGTAACTATCAAGCAAGTTGGTTATCCATGAGGGTACTTCTCAACACATCCCCTCCCTGTGGAAGAATTTGCATTGGAAACAAAGTCCTTTAGGGCTCAAGCCACATGAGTTCGATGAATCCATCTGCAAAATGGTGCATAGGTAAGAATGAACAACACAAATATTTTGCCCTATAGTAAGGAGTGAGGAACTTCTGAACATTAACAGATGAATATTTTTCTAGAGGAAGAAAAGGCATTCTAGGGAGAGAGAATCACAGGAACAAAGTCAAAGAAGCATGACCATAGTCAGTGTGACAAGACAGAAGCCTCTACAGGGACTGGGACAATTCAGGCAGGACTCTCATCTTTCTGTTCTGACATTTTCGGCCTTCCTCACAGACAGTCAGACCTTATTTTGAAGAATATCCAGGCTCCTCTGACCCCCACTATATCACTCTTTGCAGATTGTAGAGTTTGCCAAGGTTTGATGCCAGACATCAAAACCCCTAAGTCTCAGGCTCTTTGCCCAAGAAAAATTTTTGGTTCTTAGACGTACTCTACGCCTGACCTTACCCTCAGTGCTAAGAAAACAAATAGAAATTCATCATGGGAAATATTGAAAACAATACAGATTTCTAAACAATCAGTTATAATATACGATGGGAAATTTTTCTACCATAGCTCAGAAGGCAGCCCAACCTCTACTCACATATGAGTTAATGAAGTATACATAGTGCTCATGATTTTTTCCTACTGAGGGATAGTTGCCAAAAACTATTTATAGCGAGAATACTCATGTCTTTTATTTTGAAACTTTTCCTTAGCATTTTTTTTTCTTGTAACAATGAATTTCTTTGTCACCATTTTTTTTTCACAACCAAATCTAATATTTGTACAGTCACATGGTCAAAAATCACATCCAGTGAGAGAGGCTACATGGAGTTTCACAGTCATAGAGACAGGCTTTGAAAACTCATCTGAGCGCCCCCTTTCCCAAGAGAGACAGAACAGGAGAAGCACTGATTCGGGGACAACTAGAAATAGCGCTGTGTGAATGAATGAATGAACAGAGACCTGGAAGCATCTCTAGACATAAACTTCCAAAGAACATGGGTGAAACAATCAGGGAGATGTCAAAGATCCAATCAGTGTATTTTAGGCATGGACTGCACATTCAGCCAAGTTCAACCCATACTTTAAGAAAGAAGTTAAGTTTCTAAAAACATGTCCAAATTTGTGCCATACTCCTTGTGGACACAATTTTAAAGTCTAGTGAACCCTTGCCCACTGATAAGGCGAGTGTTGTGATTTTTCTGTTCAGGCTACTAGAAGAGGCAGCTCTTTCATAGCACCACGGAATTAACCAGAGGTTATGGAGGTTCCAGCTCTTACCCCCATGAAGTCCAATAGCCCAGGCCCAGCAATGGAAATTGCATATGGGGTGCTAATGATTTGAATGTGTCCCCCAAAGTTCATGTGTCGGAAACTTTTATTTTTATTTTTTTATTTCAGGGTATTGTGAGGGTACAAACATTATGGTTACACTTTATGTCTTTGCCTCACCCAAGTGTGGGTTAAAGGCATGCCCCTCCCCCACTACAGTGCTCCCCGTGTCCTTTAGTTGCGGATTTACCCCCCGCCATGTGTCGTGAACTTGATCCCCCGTGCAACAGTGTCTGGAGGTGGGGCTTGATGGAAGGTCACTTGGTTGTGAGGACTCTGTTCTCATGAATGGATTAATGTTTTTATCACAGGAGTGGGTTAGTTATCATGAAAATGGTCTTGTTTAAAAAGTGAGTTCAGACCCCTCTTGCTCTCTCACTCTCACCTTCTCTTGCCCTTCTGCCTTCTACCTTTTGCCTTCTACCTTTCACCTTCTACCAATGGATGACACAACACAAAGATCCTCACCAGATGCAGGCACCACGCTCTTGAACTTCCCAGCCCCCGTAACTGTGAGACAAATACATTTCTATTTAGTACAAATTACCCAGTCTGTGATATTCTGTTATAGCAGCACAAAACAGACTGAGACATGGGGTATGCTGAGGAGCTATACAATCAGAAATCAATGATCCCAACGGAGGTCTGCTGTTCTACAGCTGAGCTGGTGTGATATCACAGTGCCAATCCTGATGGAGTTACATAGAATCCATCAAAATATCAGGATGCAGGGTCAATGAGAGCTGCCATGCCTCACTTCCCGGCAATTACCACTTATTACTGGGGCAGTAATCAGTATCACTCCCTTCGGTGAATAATATTAGGCAGCCCTGCAGGGGCGGTCAATAGAGCATTGTTTTATTGCCGCGGCTTCGTAGACAGATCAATACCTTCTTCTTCTGAGATGTCGGTGAGAACCCCTAGATATGGCACTAATGAAATCATGTGTTTTTGTGATTTTGAAATTGTATATTTCATTCTCTCTTCATCTTTAATGTCATCAAGCCTGTTAATGGGAATTTTATCCTCTTAACTTTTCTGATATTAGCACTTACCAGGAACAGGAATGTTTCCTAAAAGAGAAAACAAAATATTTTGTGAAACTTAATTTCTTGCAATTCTTACTCAGTCGCTCCCATTCACTCTATTTATTTCCCTGGGTTGATTATATGAATTTCTCCTCTTTGATGTTAAAAAGAAAATATAAGTAAATGAGTAAAATATAAGTAAAAAGAAAATATAAGTAAATAAGAAAATATAAGTAAATATAAGAAAGTATAAGTAAATAAGAAATATAAATAAATAAGATTTCATAATTGTTTGAGAAGGACACGATGAAGTGGTAGGGTGCTCTGCCACTTGTGATCTGAATCACATCATTAATTCTCTGCTTCACTGGGCCTTTCTTTTCTCATAATTATAATGGAAATTGGATTTGAATAATGGTTTTAAACTGGTGGCTTGTGAACCACACGACTCATAGATACATTGTAAGTGACAAGAAGCCATTATCATTATATTATTATTATTATTTTAGGGCCTCTTAACAGGACATGCATTTTCCATTTCACCACAGTCACCACCAATCCCTGTTGCCTCACACAGGCCTGCTTCAGTCACTTAGGTTTTATGCCCAGCTCTTGTGGTTCATCTGAGTATTCAACCTCTAGAACAGATGGTCATGGTGAACAATTTATAATAATAATAATACCATAGTTGCTATTACTGAATTCTCACTCTGACTCAGGTTTAGTACCAATAATTTTGCACTCATCACCTTCATCTAATTCCATACTTGCAACAACCATGTGGAGTGGTTACTATTATTTATCTTAATTTATCAATGAGGAATCAGATACTCAGAAAATCACCATGACCAGCTGTGTGGTGACTCCCCTGCGCTGTTGGCAGGTGGTGGAGTCAGGGTTCAAACCCAACTCCAGGGAACTCCAGGACCCATGTTTCTGACCATGAGTCATGCTTCCTTTCAGCTCTGACTTTCTCCGATTCTAAACCTGATCCCATAAGACTGGATACAGTGCTCCAGTTATTATTTGATGGACTAAATAAGATATCCACTTAACCGGGAAACAGGAATGCTGTAGGAGAAAGCTCAATGAATTTGGGGTCAGAATTCTGGCATTCTGACGCCTTTCTGGCTCTGTGTGTGTGGCTAAAAGCAGTTATTTTAATCTACCATCATCTCCAATTCTTTACCTGGATAATGAGTGCCGCGCTGGCTACCCTCCAGGGCTGCAGGATGGATTAAATGGAAAAGCGCTAGCACACATTCAATCTAAAACCAGTGTTGTGGTTAGACTTCGGGCCAACTTCAGAGTACTTTGACTTTTGATCTTGTTCAACTTCTAGACATTGCTGATGCTCCTGCTATACTTTTCTTTTTCTTTCATATTTTTCCTGGAATTGTCCTCGGGCTGGTCCAGTCTTAGTATCTGCATAGACGGTACCGGCTTAATAAGTTTTAGCAAAAACTCATCCTTAGATGGACCCCCAAAGTTGAAACCTAAATACTTAACTTCCGATGATTTATTAGCAAAGGATCCATGAGACTCAGGGAATGAGTGAAGAGTTGATTCTCCCTGCAGCCTCTGGCTGGGCTTCTGTTGGGTCCGAGAAACAACTTATTGAGGTGGCATCATTTTCTTACTTTTTCCTTTATTGAGGCACTCTATGTCTGTGAGCGTAAGAGCCCGGCCCGTGTGGGTACCCATTCATGGGCATAAATATGGAGCCTTCGTGATGATCTTTTTTGTTCTACGCGAAGCCATTTCTTTTCTAGGAAGACAAGATAAGACAGTCAACAAGAACATGGGCTTTCCTGCCAACAGAACTGGCCTAGAGCCAACACTTAGCAGTCATGTGATTTGGAGCTCTCACTGAAAATCACATGTCCATCTGTAAAATGGAGCAATAAGCAAGATTGTGGTGAGGAGTTGGGATCAAGCACTCACTGCACTTTCTTCTGATTTAATGCATGGTAGCCGTTGTGTTATTTATATTGTAATATATTTATTGACTAGATAAACAATACATATAGTACATTTTTTTTTAATTCTTTTTGCTGGCCAGGTGCTGAGGAAATGCTAATCTGCCTGTCCAATTCTACATTCAGACTACTGCATTCTGGTGTCTGATTCCTCTGCCATCTGAAAATGATCACTTAGAGCTTACCAGAGCTTTTTAAAACATGACACCAGGGGCCACGTCTCAGTCCCATCGGCCCTGACCAAATCACCCCCAACCTCCAATGATGTTTCTTTGGTCCTATGTCCCTTAGCCCTCATGTTGTACCTCCCTTCTGACAGATACAGTCCCTAGTACTGTGTTAAAATGTTACATATTTTCCCAAAATGTTATTTTTTTGGCTTATGCCAGCTCCACTAAAATCCAAATCTCTGAAAGGCAGGAGCATTCCTCAGTTTTGTACATGTCTAATGCAGGATTTCGTGACCTCGGCACTATCAGTATTTTGGACCGTATTGTTCTCTATTGTGGTAGTGACTGTCTTATGCATGGTAGGATGTTTAACAACATCCCTGACCTCTACCCTCTAGATGCTGGTAGCATCCCCCAGTTGTGACAAAATCAACCCCAGACATTGCCAAATGTCCCTGCCAAAAATTATCCCCCATTGAGAACCGCTGCTCTAGCAAAACTCTTTGTTCCCAGTGGAATTCTTTACTCAGACAGAAGGAAAACTTCCCACGAGCTAATAACACTTTAGGAATATTTGTTTCCAGTGACTTTAGGTAGAACTTGGTCTTTAGGTGCTTTCTAAAATCTCTTTTTATTTTTTAATAAATGAATTGGGTGTCCCAGCTTTGAGGCCTTGTTTTAAATTGGGAATGCAAAGGGTTTGGGTAACAAAACAGACCTTTTTAATTGTAAAGCCGGTGAAGATGCTCTATACAGTGTACTGAAGATGGTTCTGGAAGGAACCTTGCGCACAGCTGGAAATGACGAAAGCACGCCAGCCTCGTCAACCTGACGTATCTCAGAAAGAGCTCGTGCCCCTCCATTCCAGTATGTTCTCACACTAAATGAGAACAGGCTGAGCGGAGACAGGAGCGAGGTGCAGAACGAGGCGGATGGGGAGACATCGCAGCTCCTCACCCCTGCGCCCGCACAGCCCGTGTCCGACAGGCTCTTCTTGAGCAAAATGAGTTTTCTTCCCGGGCAGAGGTGCCCAGAAAGAGGGTATGCGTGAAAATCACCCCGCTTTTCCCTGCGCGCATCATCCCTGGCCGAGAGAGGTTTACAGATGCAAATACAAACTCATTATCTGATTCTAGACTGAATACGCAGCCGGATATGAAGACATAAATTACCCCCTTTACCTTCTCGGCGGAGGGTGTTGAGAGGCAGACAGATTGCCCTTCCCTGCTCTCGTTGGGAGCGGGTCAGAGCATCGGTGGAACTAGATAATTCACCGCAATCCACCAGGCGTGAGCACCTCGTAAATTTCGCGATCAGCGCGCGCGTTTCCCTTCTCGCAGGCGGCGTGTCTTCCGCAGCGCTAACTGCACGGCAGGTAACGGCCTCCCCTTTGAATCCCCGTTTTGGATGAAATATGGTCGGGCCCAACGCAGGCCCCCCTGGGCTGGGAACTTGGCAGCCACACATCAAAGGGTTTCCTGAAGCCAAAGTAAGAAGCGAATATAAGAAGAAACCCCAAACGGGGTAAGGGCTATGCGTGCAGTGCTATTTTGGCTTTTAAACTTACGCTAGGAAAGGAAACGTATGTATGGAGGGCCCGGAGGACCCTTTTATTGGATTAGATTCAGCACAATCCTTTAAGTCTTACCTTAAATGTCACCTCCCCCAGGCGGCCTTGCCTGACCTCCTCTCTCCATCAACCTGCACCCCCCCCGACCTTTGGCAATGTGCTTTGCTCTTTCATGGGCTCCTGCAGTATCTCATCATTTTCCATCATACATTAGCATGCTCTGTGATGATTCTTTATTTCAGTGTTTGTCTTCCACACCTGTGTCTTGCTTCCACGTATGTGACACATAGAAGACACTTAAGGGCTGTTTGTTGGCTGTCCAATGCATGGCCAACGAGGTCAAAAGTCTAAGGTAGGTAGACTTTGTTATGCCAACTCATCCACCTCTCCAGCAACAGCAAAGTAGAGGGCATGGCTTTTGTTGTCCAAAATGACCTGGGTACAAATTCTGACCCTGAGAATCTGAGCAATTCACTTGAGTTTCTCTGCTTCAGTTTCCCCGTTTGTAAAGTAGGGAGGATGTTATCTAATCCGTGAAGTTATTCTGAGGGGCAGAGAAGGAACGGGGAGAGAGGATGGCTGGGCAAACGGGCCAGGAAGACCTGGGAGTGGAATGTTCTCAATCAGTGCTGGGAAGCAAAGGGGGTGGGGTGGGGGGGGCCCCAGAACCAGCTTCACCACGTACCAGTGCTGCGACTTTAGGAGGCTCACTGGATCTCTGTCTGTGAAACAGAGCTACGGTTGCCTCCTTCACATGGTTAATACGAAATGTCGGTGTGAAAGGGTTTGGAAAAAAAGATGCAAGTGGATATTACCTGGTATAAAGTTTATTAGAGTTAAGAAAACAGCTCAGAAAGACAAACTGACTTACTCACAATCTGTATCTGAGCGAGGACAGGATCTAGAAGGCGGCAGGGAGAAGGAAGCTAGAAATGGAGCCTGAGCTCTTTGCCATGAGAGATAAATCAACGTTGATTTCTTTTCCAGGGAGCATAACTGGGAGAAAACAACAGAAATCCAAGGCGGCAGAGGGACGAAGCGGTGTCATGGCCTCTCTTAGGATAAGACCATTCTCATTTGATTAGGTCCAGAGGATGCGAAAGCTACTTTTCCCCTCCTTTTTCCTCACCGACAAGCTGTGGTTTGTTCCAGCACTGAGTGACAGCTGATAGGTCCTTATTGAACACGATTTTGAAATGTCAAAAATGGGATGTATCGGCTCCCAGAGCTCTAAGACCAGGAGTAAAGGCAAGTCCAGGGCAACAGAGTCCAGGTACTGGACAGGTGCTCTGCGATCTGTCTCTCTGCCTGCCCCGGCGCTGGCTTCATTCTCCAGTGGCCTCCCCACACCAGCTGCACATGGCTGCAAAGAGGTTCAGGCCTCCTTCTCCAGAACCACAGCCACGTTCTGCAAGGACTTTCCCTGAAGCAGCTCGGGTCACAGGCCTGTCCTGAACTGTTAACCAGCAGGCCAAGGTCCAGACACAGCCCCGGAGTCCTGGCTCGATGGGTGGCATCGGCAACGTTTTAGCACATGGGCCCTGTAAGAGGTGCAAGGTGAGGAGTGTTTCCTAAAGAAATTCTAGGGAGGCAAAATCACAGATCCACCCCTCAGAGACTTTGGAAATTCATAACGCATATTATTTTGGATCTCATGGATGCACTAGGATTCTCAGATCCAGCTTAATGATCCCTCTAAATCTCCATTTTCCCAGTGAGTGCTTTTCCCATCGCAGGTTTTTCATGAAAAAAAAATCACATGCTCTGGACCGTGTTCCTCCCTAGTGTTCATCCTGACAGCTCCTTGGGCTTCAAGCTCCGCTAGGGCTGAGGGCACAGGGGCTCCTACTGACTGAACCCCAGAAGCCACATGATAAAGTCTTGATTGGGAGGCTCGTAGTTTCTTTAGTTCTGGAATTAATTCACATGCTGCTTGTTTTATGCAGACTTACCTATTGTGCCCAGTGTCACGAACTGTACTGAAAACTCTTAACACCTTTTAAAACTCCATTCACTTTTGATGCCATGAGAAAGATTGGGCCAATAAATAAGAACTAGAATCCATTTGTGGTCCATTTTGCTAAAGTATATTAAATATCGCCTGCAATTTGAACTTGCCTTATAAAATGTTTACATGCCACTAAATAGTCCTAACATCCCTTGTGTAAATTAAGCAGGCTGTGATGTTCCTTATTCCAAGGAGTAGCAGTGCTTAAAGCTGTAAAATACTTTCATGCAATAAATCAAATACTTTGCTCCTAAAAGCAGGATTATAAATATAAAAAGGCCACAATGCTGACCTCAGTGTCTGCACTTGAATTGCTTTGGGAAAAGTGGGGGAGAAAGAAAGATTCTAATTTGGATGTTCATTTGTTCACTGTGCTTTGGGCATGTGGGTTCCCGGAAAATGTCGCTGTCTGCAGACAAGCTTTCCAAAACACACAGCTATTCTTTATGAAAAAGGACAGGTTCACAAAAATCTGTTCGGTCTGAGACCAGTACGTGAAGCAGCAACTTCCAGTGCGCGTAAGTAAGTCTCCTCGGTTGGAAGAATTTCATAAAGAGCTTCCTGGTGGAGGAGCGCTCAGAAGTCCTGCTTGCCCCTCCTGCGCCTTCCACACTGTTGCTTTTCATAAAGCCTCTTCCTTTTCCCTCAGCCGGGCCATCAACGAGCTGTTTTCTTGCAAGTGCTGGAAGTTTAATGGAGCTTAAGTGAGACACAGACCATTAACGCAGTATCAATATTTATTTTTGGTTTCCATGGAAACAGATACCAGCCCATGGGTAACTTCTCTTCCAATCTGAACAAGAGGATCTTTTGCATGAACTAATATTCTGTTTAGTTTCTTGGGGAGAGGGCAGTGGCTATGAGGTTAATAAACCATCATTTATTTAATAAACAAAACCGCATAGAAGAGCAGCTGCTTAAGCAGGGCCAGACTTCGTGTGTGTGTGTGTGTGTGTGTGTGTGTGTGTGTGTGTGTGTGTGCATGCACGCCAGGAAGGGTAGTTCAGTTTGTGCACCTCACAAACCTCGCTCTGCCCTCCCCATCTGGTTCGCTGTTAGCCCTTCTGCCGCTGGAGCATAACCTTGCCAATATCATCCATCTTGCTCCCCGGGCCCTATTTTCTAACCTGTTAATCAGGTTTGAGGCTCCCTGGAAGAGCATGCCCTGCGTACTAATTGCATTTGGCCTTGTGACAAAGTGAGGGACCTTTTAGACGGCTAGGGAGCAAAAGTCATCACATCTTGGCTGGAGTTAATCTCACAGGGCTGGGGTGCCGAAAGACCAGCTGTTTCGTACAGGCCTCTGCTCCGTTCACAGGGACTGGACGAGCTCCTCCTCTCTCACAGGGAATGGCGGCTCTAATGTTAAAGGAGTTTAGCAAAATAAAAAGAGACATCAGGGGATGTGAGTTCTGGTCTTGACTCAGAAACTAACTAGTCTGTGACCCCGGTCAATTCACATATTCTTCCTTAGTCTCTACACCTACCTTAAAAAAATTGAAAGATTAAATTATGTGGTCTCACTAATATCTTTGAATTACGGAATTTTGTTCCAACAGCTTCTAAGTAATAATCTTGCTGTGCGATTCCCTGGGCACTCAGCAGCAGGGACCTCTCCACTGGCTTTCCACCACCCCGTGGAACTGTCTGTCTTCACTTGGTTTTTAATGTCTTCTCTGGGCTGGATTCAGACAAGGGATACTCTTTCTCTCTATCAAGGCTTCCAGAATAGGAGGTGGACGAATAGGAGGCCTTGTTAGAGCACATGTCGCTGAGCCTAACCCCGAGGTCCTGATTCGGTAGGTCTGAGTGGGGCCTAAGAATCTCCCAGGTGACACTGATGCTGCTGATCCAGGAGCAACACTTTGAGAATCGCCACCTCAATACACAAACTTTCCTCATCAGAATCATCGCTACATGGACGCCATAGTTGGAGATTTTATACACACAGACACACACACACACGCACATGCTGTATTTGGAAATTGAGAAATACTTGTGTATATTTTGATATTGATTTTTTTTTTAAGAGACTTTGTTGCCCAGGCTGGCGTACAGTGTTTTGATCATAGCTCACTGCAGCCTCCAACTCCTGGGCTCAAGTGATCCTCCTGCCTCAGCCTCCCTGGTAGTTGGGACTACAGGTACACACCATCATGCCTGGATAGTTTTTTAATTTTTTGTAGAGACAGGGTCTTGCTATGTTACCCAGGCTGGTCTCAAACTCCTGGTCTCAAGCGATCCTCCTGCCTCAGCTGCCAAAAGTGCTGGGATTACAGACATGAGCCACTGTGCCCAACCTATTTTGATATCATGTATGTATCTATTTATAAAATAATTAGAATAAACAGTTGCAGTAGTTTTCCCCCAGACAATGCATATTCCACTGTGCTAAACTCCATTCCAGTTTTGAACACGGTTTGTTTGGCAAACTCGACTGCAGCTATCTGCCACCTCTTATGCATTTGTGAAGTTCAGCATTTCTACTCCCCCAAAGGACTTGTAATGCCATAAGCATGGCTCTGTTCTTTCTCGTTTCACTTTCCTTTTAATGAGACCCTTAAACATTCTTTGTAGCTGCAGCCTGCCAGCTCTTTCCTTCCCATCCTCCCTGCTGACTGGCTTCAAAAATTCTTTAGCAATTCCATGTTCAGAGACAATGCGAAATGGTCCAAATTTGGTTTAATGGCTACTATGATGATCCTCAGTTTTCTAATCTGCAGAAAGTGGGTATTAGTCTCTTCCCTCTACCTTAGCCAGATATCTTTGCCAGTGACAGAAGCTTAGGTCAATCTGGCTCAAACACAGCGTCCAGAGTAGCGCCATGTCAGCAGATCTGAATCCAAGGGGTCTAACCAGATCGTTAGGACCCCATCTTGCTCACACTTCGGCTTTGGCTGTGCCTTTGTTCTCAGGCAGCCTATCCCAAGCAAAGGCCCGAGAAGCTCCAGGCTTCATCCTCTAGGTTTAGTGACCCCACTGGAGAAAAGTTTCTTTTTCCTACCAGCCTCAACTAGAATCCCAGCATTGTGTTTCATTGGACAGACTTGGATTGTGCTTTTGTCCCTGGACCAGTCACCATGGTTGGGGGACATACTCTGCTGTTGACTCAGGGCCTGAGGTGTATACCCACACAGGGACTCCCTTGAAACATATAGACTGAAATTGAGAGAGAGGTGGTTTTCCAGGCGAAGTTGAGAATGCGGAGAAGTGAATCCTGAGCAGGTGATAACCCGGGCTGCCCGGTGTACTGCTAATGTGGGTTATTACAATGACCATAGGTGTGCAGGAATGTGAAAGTGTTTTCAGACCTACAAGTCCAGTATCGATGCAAGGTTTGATGGCGGTGATGATGATGATGATGATGAAGGTGACGAACATCCACATGTGTGCAGCCAAGACAATCACACTTGCTTTTTCTGCCTTGCCCTGGCTATAGTGTCCTTATTGTTTCACTCCCAAAATTAGAGGAGATTTTCAGCCATTATTCCATGGTGCCTTCCAGCCCTTGGCTTAATTTCCTAAACCCTCCCCCAGAAATCATCCTTTAATTCTATGTCTTCGTACGTCCACTTCTTAAGGCCAAGTACCCTTTTCTAGATGCTGATACTCAGGAAGCAAAAATCTGAAGACCTGTTTCTTGCCTGCAGAATTCAGATGCACATTTTTAAATATAGGTCAGATGGAGAAATACAGCATATGTTTCTAAGAAAAGGTAAAAGGCAAAGGAACAAAATCCCAAATACAGCAGAGTTCTTATTGTTTCCTTAGTAACTAGGGAGAGGCCAAGAAATGCCACTTTCCCATTGACATTCCTGTGGACAAGTTGGCCACCAATGAGTCCTCTGTATAAGTCACCGCCAGCATAGACTCTCCCATGTAATTCTGTAGATGCTGCCTGGCTCTCATATACGTTGTAAAATTGTTAATTGCTTGTGATTTTGAATCCACTGAAAATACTAAGATACTAATTTTCCAGAGGCCATGACATCAAGACTGGAGATCTTCTATACAGAGATTGACCCATTCCTATTTTTTTGGAAATAACTTGGATTTTTGTTTAACTTTCAAAGTAATTTAAATAAGAATGTGGGGGTTTCCTCTACTTAGTGGAGCTCAAGATAGCAAGTTAAGTGCTTTAATCATCTTTTATAAAATACTTAACAATTTTTAGGTACTTTTATATTAATTATCTTATACCACACTTGGAAGATAAACAGGACAGATATTACCTTTTTTCTTTGTTTAACAGAAAAGGAAGCAGGAGCTTAGAAAGCTTATTTGTCTTCAATCTACAGCTGCACCATCCAAATAGTAGCACCTAGACACGTGGGGTTATTGAGCACTTGAAATACGGCTGGTGTAACTAGAAACTGAATTTTTAATTGTATTTAAATTTAGGCTAGTGAAAATGAAATACAATTAAAACCTCAGTTTTTAATTTTAGCTAGCCTGTATTTCATTTTAACTAGCTTAAATTTAAATTTAAAAAGAACCATGTGACTGGTGGCTACCATATTGGACAGCACAGCTCGATCTCTATAAAGTAAGAGGAAGGTTTGAACCAAGGTCTGTTGAGTTCAAATCCAGTGCTCTTGGGACATCCCTGGTTTGCTCAAGATAAGTTCAATCATGGGCCTCCAAATGTCTGAACTGTCAGTGTTGCCGCATAGATGGAAAACTCAGCTGTTCAGTTTCTTAGTAGCGCATGAGTTGCTCTTGATAAAAATCTAAAGTCCATAACTCCACCAGTGAAGCAGAGCAAAAGAGCTGAAGCTACAACCCAGATCATTCACCATAAAAGTCCTCATTGCCCACCAATCCCCTCGGCCTCTCAAATTTCCTCTGCCACAGTTGATGATTCTAATTCCCTTCTCAATAATCCGTGTCCTGACAGTCATAACACGAAACTCCCCGGAGCTCTTTTCTTACGATCTTGGCACAGAAAACGCTGTCCTGGGAGATATTCTTGATGAGAGAATCAAAAAAGCCATTGCCTTCATTCCACTTAGTGCCAGGGAGGAAGACCACTGCCTGCACACATTCATTACTGGTAATTATTGCAGGACCAGCCTCAAGTGATTGATACAAAAAAGAGAAATTACACACAAATGTTGATAGCAGCTGACTTTCAACAGCCAAGGGAATGGTGGAGAGGCTGATCGAGCAGACAGGTGTGAGTGCACACAAACGCACCCTCAGTTCACCTGAGAAACTTGTGTAGGGAAGGAAAGGGGGAACAAATCATCTCTGGATAGTGATATTTCTTAACACATTGCTGGTGAAGCATAAAGTGTCTGAGAAAAGGCAATGAAATCAATTAAGGACCATGATTTACTGGGATCCTTGGAGAATGAAAGAATTATTCTAAGAATGAGCGGGGTTGAGGATAACGCCAGCCTCTGATTGACTGGGGCCTGACCTGAAATCCTTTTCTGACTTCCACCAGTGTGCTGAAAATCCTCCTAAAACAAATTATGATGGGACAGTACTTATCGTGGGGGTTAGATTCTTAAGACAGCAGTAATAGTTGAGTGTGACCAAAATTACCCTTGCAAATCCCCTAACTGACCCATAGAAAACAACTTTTATGACTTTGCATTTGTAACTCTGCATAATTTTTTATGTGCACTAATAATATATATTTATATATAAAGCAAAGATTGCTCATGCAAAAAAATATATTTTTTTTTTCTTTGAGATAGGGGTCTCCCTATGTTGCCCAGGCTGGACTCAAACTCCTGAGTTCAAGTGTTCCTCCTGCCTCAGCCTCCCAAGTAGCTGGGACTATAGGCACATACCACCATGCCTGGCTTGCAAAATATATTTTAAAAATATTTTTAGTTACTCTGTTTTTGTACTTTTCTCTTTCCTTTGTTGCATTGTTGGCCCAGTACCTCAATGTGATTTCATAAGTTAAATGTGCAAATGATGAAACTCTCATTTGTTTTCTTGACTCTGAGTGGTGTTCGATTTTTATAATGGGATGTTAATGATTATAGACAGTGACCACCAATGTCATCCTTCTGAAATGTGTCCTCAGTTTCTAGGACAGGAGACAAATGTTGTCCCCAACATCCTCTGGAAGTTGTGTGTGAGTAAGTTCCTGGTGGATGTGATAGCTATTATACTGAATAACAAAAAGCTGGAGGTGGAGGGTATGGAGCTGACAGTATTGAGTGCTTACTATGTGCCAGGCACTGTTCTTTTAGTTTATATACATTGTCTCATTTAATGATCACCAGTGTAGCTAGGCCAGTAGCTGGCCTTTGTGGCTTGTGGTTCAGGCGTGGTGAGACCAGATAGATAAGTGAGACAGCTACGTAGGAACATATTGAAATTGTTGGAGTGATGAGAGAGGGTGGGACGGAAGGAAAAAACTTTGCATCTGGTTCTAAAAATATCACTGTGGATGTGAATCCTGGAGATTGGCACACAAACCATTGAATGGGGAAAAGTGGGGTGTGTGAAGTTAAAATGGGAAATAAAGAGTGGAATGAAGGTTTTCATGGGGCCAGTAAAGAGAGGGTATGAGAAAAAGTGGCATCATATGAGGAATTCCAGGCTTCAACAATGCTAAGAGGGATTTGGAAAAAGTCAATAATAAATTATATTTATTGTGGACTTCTCTTATCTTGACAATGGGCAATTATCTCTAATACAACTGGAGCCATATTTGATCCATATTGGCATTCCCTGCAGAGCCTTCTATGTCCTGGTAGGTGCCCATAAATATTTCTGAGTGAATGAATGAGTGAGCCCATTCACTGAATATGGATTACACAGGATACTTTAGATGGTTAGAGGAAGGATGGATTTAAATAGAATCCAAACCACGAGGCTATGTAGAGTGATGGGCAGAGATTAGTGATGAGGAGCGAAGGACATGTGGATGGGAACGGGCAAAGTTATGTGGGAAGACTTCATTAGGGGAAGAGCCTTGAGGATTGGGCTGACCAACCTTCTCCCACCCAAGAATCTTCTTTGCAAGTGGATTGTTGATGCAACATTGATGCAGCTGGTTGTATCACTTCAGGGATGAGGATTTACTAGTGGGAAAGGACTTTAGAGGTTATGTAACCTTTAGAGGTTCAATAATATTTATTAAACATTTATTCTGACCCAAGCATGACACAATCTTCATTTTATCCTCCACAAAGTATGGAATTTTATCATCATCCTTATTATCAAATGAGGAAAATAAGATTCAAAGTGATAAGGCAGCTACACATCCAGAGAATGTTAGAATTGCAATTATCCCAGACCTGTCTTGCAGTGTGGCCCAAAGTTGTAGTTTTAGAGCTGAAACTCAACCTCCCATCTCAGCCACCTTTCCTTCCTGCAGTGATGCCTCCCTTAAGTTGCAAAGCTGGACCAGGGACTTTTTCATTGTTGTCAGAGGAAGATGGCGGCATGTTCTACCATAGACTTTACTTATGTTTAGGACTACAAAGGAAAATGGCCTTGAGTCTTTACAGGGAGACAAAGAATTAGAAGAAAACTCTCAGAGTGTTAGGAGAATCCCTTCAATATGGGTATATGAAGGTAAATTTCTAGTACTTATCCAAACACCTGATTGGACAACAATTGTCTAAGGATTTCAAGGCTTGTCAGAGAGTGTTGAGTTTCCTTCTATTTGAGGGAGAAAAACTGTATGCATACACATGGGTCAAGGTGGTGAGACATCTTCAGCCCCATGGAAGGATTTGATCATGTCTTGGGATGCCTGTAGGGTCACAGACCTAGTGAGAACATTTTGCAAAGGCTACTGTAGTCACTCTTAACTCCTGGGTGCATGCCAACTGATCTTCCCCTGCTCAACGATCTGGTTAATTGTACTGGTGTAGACATCACCCAAGGAGGCCTTTACCATGAGGCACTCATGACCCCAAGAGGGCAGATCTGTGACATCACTCTTTGAGATTCTGAATGGCAAGTTTTTATTTAACACAGAGGAAGGGGGAGAAGAAAAAGTGGAGAAGGAGATTCATGGCAATAATGCTATCAAAGTCAGAGCAAAGGAAGATGGTTTGGCTGGGATATTAATATTTTTCTTATAGTCCCAGAAAATGGGAAGGCCATGCCCCTATTATTTGACAAAGTTAGTGAGTGCTCCCTGAAGTGTGAGTGATATCCATTTTTAAATTCTATAACATTATCTGTAACTGACATGTGATTATAACACCGCAATTCTCTTTAATGCAGTCTGTAAAAACACATTGATTTTATAGCTCCCCAAACCGATTACATTAATATCTGTGCATAATTAGTTTACACATTACTAAATTACTGACAGATTAAAAGTGAAATAGTGCAGTTCATACTCAGCCGCATAACTGCCAGAAAGGAAATTAATATGGATTCAAATGGTCCTCGGAGACCTACATTGAAATAGCAGAAATCTATAAAGACTGCTTGCATTAGGAAATTTCTATCAGCAACATGTTTGTGGTTGATGCTTTCCTAAGTCTGTTAATATGAGCTGAGTGGTGCAGGAAATGATATGTGAATGATGCTTTGGCTCTTACCAACTCAAGACTGTGTTCATTAAGAAACAAATTCTTAATTGTGGTATTTGATGTCCAGGAAAGGCAAGCTTTCAAGTTGTAAATGAAAACTTTTGCCTTTCCTTGCTGTTCCTAACGACTTAAGTTCTAGGATTGGAACTGCTGGGTCCTCTGTGCCTTCTCAGAGCAGCGGTGCATGTTTGTGGACTTCTCCCCAGCTCCCTCTGGACACACACATATTAGATTTGTCCCTGGAGCATGGTTTTCTTTCTGCATCTCCACAGTGGCCAGCAACGTGTGTGTATTTGTGGGGTGGGGGTCTGGTACTGGGAAGAGTGGGACAGCTTCGGATCAGTCCTTGGAATAAGTCTGTTTTCTGATGAGTGGGTAGGTAGACCAAACCTTTTCTTTTTTTTTTTCTTTTTTAACTCCTCATACTCATTAGATTTTGCTGCCCTTTGAACACTGCAAATCATTTGTTCCATTATAAGAGTGTGAAGATGAATTATTTTTTTCTCCATCTGTCTGATAAGACACCACATTGGAACTCTTTCCATAGAGAAGACACTTGTACTCTGTTGAATTCTGAAGAATGTTAATGCTGAAGAGGATGTTGGTTATAAATGAGGTTAAAAAAATGTGGCGAAGCGGCCACTAGCAGTCATCGGGGACAAGACACAGCATTTATTGAATACTCGCTGTATTCCAGATGCTCTGTGGCTGCAGTCTCCAAGCCCTGGGCTGTGGATTGGTACCGGTCCATGGCCTGTTAGGAACCAGGCTGCACAGCAGGAGGTGAGTGGAGGGTGAGTGAGCGAAGCTTCATCTGTATTTACAGCCGCTCCTCTCGCTCGAATCACCGCCTGAGCTCCATCTGCCAACCCCTGGGTCATGGAAAGTTGTCTTCCATGAAACTGGTCCCTGGTGCCAAAAAGGTTGGGGACTGCTGCCCTTTGGGGTATTTTATAGAGGTTCTCACCACTGTGACCCTCACAGTTATTCTGTGAGGGAAACATCATCATATCCATTTTTGATGAAAGTTGCATGAACTTGACCAAATTCACACAGTTAGTAAAATAAGAGAATCAGGCTTTTTCATTCTTTTCTCTTTGCCTCCAAAACTCGAGGAGGAAATGAGAAGACAGACGTGAAAGGAAGAGAGAGATTCCTGAGGTGCTGGTGATCGTCCATGAGCCCAGGGAAATGGCTCCTCCATTAGAAGCTGGAGGAAGCTGAATACTCCAGAATATTCAAAGCATTCTGTCACTTATTGCCATCTTTATCATTTATTACTTATCATTTCTGCATAACGATGAGCCCAGAATGTAGTAGCCGAAAGCAGTGTTTGCTATCTGAGCTTCCTGAGTCAGGAATCCCGAGGCAGCTTTCCGAGTCTTCTGGCTCAGGGTCTCTCGCAGGGCTGCAGTCTAGGCGTCGGCCAGGGCTGCTCTAGTCTCCAGCCCAGACTGAGAAAGGTCCACCACCAGGCTCGCTCCATGGCTGTTGGTGGGATTCAGATTCTCAAAGGCTGTTGAACTAAAGGCTGCCCTTAGTCCCTTGTCTAATGGACCTCTCCGTAGGGCAGCTCACAACGTGAAAGCTTACACCATCGGAGTGAGCAAGCCGGCAGAGAGAGGAGGCATGGGAGGAGAGAGAGAGAGAGAGAGAGACTGATTGATTTACTTTAAAGAATTGGCCTGTGCAATTATGGGGGCCGACAGGTCTGAAATTGCAGGGCAGGCTGGTAGCCTAGAAATTCCAGCAGAAATCAATGTTGCAATCTTGAGTTTGAAGGCAATATGGATGCCAGACTCTTTCCTTTTCATGAGACCTCAGTCTTTTCTCTTAAGCCCTTCCACTGATTGGGTGAAGCCCGCCCACATTATGGAACAGGTATTTGACCAAACAACTGAGCACCAATCAACCGAGCCCAAGTTGACACATAAAATTAACCACCACCGGGACTATTTGTTACCAAAGCATGACCCTATCCCTCCTGATTAATGCTGGCTCCTCTGCCCCGACTGCTCCGGAGGGAATGGAGTGTAGACCCAAACACACTGTCGCTATGGGGACTCTGCTTTTAAAGTGTTAATTTGGTTCTTCCTTAAAAAAATAAGGCTTTCGTTTGGCCTTATCCATAAAACTCTGGAAGATGCTGGAAAATCACAGGACATACTCTAAGCAGGAGACATATACACATACCAGTTGCTTCTTGTCACAAAATCCAAGTACCTTTTAAAAACGATAAACTGACGTCCCAGACAGTGAGTGAGCAGTCTGAGAGCCCAGAGGTAAAGAACACTCAGTGCACACGAGGGTTAACAGGGATTCGGGTTCCCAGGAGAGTGCTAAACAAATAGTCACAAAAAGGATATTCAAAATTATCTCACCTGGCTGTGGTTGCCATGGAAATTCATGTCCCTCATTTGTGTTTCTCTTCCCCTTCCCCAAATTACTAATGGTAATAATTTGTCCAGTTATTAAAAAGACAAGAAGTGGGCCATGTGAACCCAGGCAAGAAATGAAAAGAGAAAGTGAGAGAAGAGAGCGTTAAATAGGGAAGTGGATGCATCAGTGAAACGTTTCTATTAGCTGGTGGGTTATTGCATTTTCTTATATGTGAATATTGGGATTGTAGAGAAAGTACAGGAAAAGTTTCTATTCAAGAAGAAAGGTCTTATTTTCTTTAAGATGAAGACCTCAAAATGAACTATTGTCAGGAAAGATTTATACGTGGGTTTGGATGTATAATCCCACCTTCTTTCCCCAAACGATACTGGCATCTTCACCTGTGACCACCCCCTCCCTGACTCCATGTCAGCACCCCACTATCTGATGGTGTCTTTCTTGACGGCAGCACATTTGATTTGAATAGTAAACTTCTAGGCTAACGGGTCTTAAGTGTTTGAGGGCGCAGACTCCCTTGAGAATTTCACAAAATCAACCATCTCCTTGAAAAATGCACACAGGCACATTCACACAGAAGTTGTCTATCTCAGGAAGTTTATGGACCTCCTGAAATCCCGTCAAGGACGCCAAGTAGAAAATCTTCATCTCAAAGGAAAGGTATTGTGTAGATGCACAGTTGTTGGGCTGACGGGGTGTTGAGAATAATTTTATTTTCTGGTGAATTGCTTTTACCTTATTCTGAGACTAATTTCCTACCTTAATAAACAGTAGTTTTTCTGGGGAGGGGGCAGGTGGGTAATGAGTTCAGAGTCTTAATGCACCACTAGGAGCTACTAGTATTATTACCAACCTTCCGAAGGATGGTAGATGACGTGAGTGTACACATTTGGGCTGTAGATGGACCGAGTCCAGTGGAGATGACCTACAAGAGCTGTGGGGGCCAAACTTTTTAATTTGTCTCTCCTCTTACTCCCTACAACATATATTTTCATCTTAAAAACAGATTGCAGAGACAAACTTTGATTAATTGAGTGGCATGTTTCATGGATTTCTTAGGACAAGGGTAGAGCAACATAAACAATGTGAATTAAAGTTTTATCAAGGGAAAAGGAAAGGCACTAGCATGTATTAAGCCTCTCCCCATGGAAGGCACGTATAACATCTCCCTTCATCCCCAACGGAGCCTAAGAAGTGAGTTGTGTTTTCCTGGTTTTACAGATTAAGAAACTGGATTTTTGAAAAGTGAAGTCACCCATTCCAACTCACCTGACTCATACATGCAAGGAGTGATATTTGAATTTAGAGGTGTCCAGGTCCCATTCCTGTGTCATCACACCACCCTTCCTCTCAAAGACGGGGTATCAGGATGGAAGGTTGTCTCCATGGGGGAAGGCTGGCATCCTTCGAGCCCTTCCATGAAGGGGGTGCAGACACCAAGACAGAGAGTACGTGGAGAGCTATTGCGTTAGGACTCTCCCCTAACGGTGTGCATCGCAATTAGAACACAAGATTTGAAGTCCAGCCAAAGAAGGTTCTTGCTACCATATAAGTTATTTACCAGCTATAAGCCTCAGTTTCCCCAATTGTAAAATGGCAGTCATAATAGCACCTCAGTGTGGGATTTTTATAGGGATTATAGAAAACAATGCATTACAGAAAATGGTGTGCCTGGTACCATGCTCAGCTCATAATAAAGATGCAAATATTGATTTGTAGTGTTTTTGTTTCCTGTAGAAGCTTCCACTGCTGAAGTTACCTGGTTAGAATCTACTGCAGTCTTGAGGTCAGAGAGATGTGGGTAAAGTTGGTCTTTGTCTTGCTGAGCTCTGCTGTGAGCAGGACCTGAGCTTCACTGGCTGAGTGGACTAAACTCAAAAGTTCTCCCCACACTAGCTGGTTGTAACATTCTCCACCATAGCTCAGAAGCAGTTCAGAGATTTTCCATATTTTTAAGAGTTACAGCTTAATTTACTCAACATGTATTTTTTTAAATAATTTTCCCTTATTATAAAATTTATATTTGTTCAATGTTTAATTTAGTTGCCAAGATATAGAATTGGGTATTTTACAAAAAGTAGTTATATTTCAGGTTTCTGTCTAAAACTTAGAATTCTAGAACCAATTCAACCTCCATCCTCTCAACAAATGTGTGGGCAGGAGCTAGTCCTGGTCGCTCCATTGAATCAGCTGTATGTACTTTTCAGTTTTTGATTTTCCGCAGTTTCCATCGCTCCCTACTGCCTCTGAGATTTAGTCCTCACCTCTCGTACATATTGTCTGCTGGAAACCAAGAATTTGAATTCAGAACTCTTGACTCTGAGCCTTATCTTTTAACAAGGTAAAGAAACATTTCAAATAACTTCATCCAAAAGAAGGGACATTTGGCAAGTCCAGTTATATGCAGAAAAAAAGTTATCTTATACATTTCTATTCCTGATTTTCTCCCTTATTTAGCCCAGAAGAGAATAAAGAACAGTTGCAACATAAAAACTGCTCCTACAACTCCTACAGTTGAATATAAGCAATTATATTTCCCTTTACAAAATATACCCAGATAAATCATGATGGATTGAATTATTAAAATATGTATAAAGGCATAGAAAAAAGATCGGAAAATAGACACACACCACACTTTTGCCTTAACTTAGGTCATCCCTAAAAGATGTCGCTGGATGGGAAGAAGTTTCTGCTTTTTGGAACTCCGTATCACCTGAGTTTATTGCAAAGAACTTCAGCAATTTCTTAACAGTTATGGGAAATTAACAAAAGAATTCCTGTTAACAAGGAGAGGGAAGAAGGGAAACATCTAGACCTTGTGTAATCTCTGAAATCAACCAAGAACAACAAGAAAGAAAAATAGGAAAAGAATCTCCACTTCTGTGCAACTGCAGCTCAGGAGAGAGTCCCCAGGTACTTGAAAGAGGAGGAGGAGGAGGAGTGAGGAGGGAAATAGATCCCCCACGAACTGTGGATGAAATAAAGAGAACCAAGTGTTTGCCAGAGTAGGGAACACACAGACACAGACACACACACTCACACACAAAAGTAGTAATATTTGTTTAATAAAGAAAATGTTGCATTGAGAGAAGCAAAAAGAATAAATTAAAAATTGTTAATAAAATTATCATCTTTAAATAGTATAGCATTTTTATTTTGTTTTAATTTTTTCCATTTTTGTATGTCAAAGTATATTTTATTTTTAATTTTTTTAACAGAATGGTATCATGCCACATATACTATTTTGAAATTTTTTTTTCATTTGGCAAAATAGCATGACAATGGTTATTAAACATTATTTCCCACAGGAACATTTAATATAATTACTCAATTCTCTGCTCTTATGTATGCATGGAGCTATTTTTAAAATGTGTTTTAATATTGCAAACAATGGTTCAAAAACAATTTTTATTGTTAAATCTTATTTATATTCATGGTTATTTCCTTAGCGAAAACTTCTAGAAGTAGCATTGCTGGACTAACAATGAGGCCCATATGTAAGTTGTTATCCGTAAAAAGTTGTTTCTATTTATATTATACCCTCACTATAACTGACTATTAAAAATTTCTAGATACTTTTTGGGTAGATAAATTCCTTGTCATTGCATTTTTTTCTTTTGTAAATTGTTTGTGGTCATATTTCTCTTATTGAATTGTTAAAACTATTTATATATTGAGCCTGTTAATTCTTCATTCATGTAAATATGTTACTTAGTTTGTCCTTTCCTCTTAGTCATAATTTTTGGTATGTTGTGATGTGCAGAGCTCTTTAGTATTTATGTAGTAAACTGTATTAGTTTCTTTTAGCTTTAGGACCCATGCCTCCCCAATACAATATTGTATAAATATCCACTTCCATATTAGTGAACAATCATTTCCTTTCTATACTTGTAAATATATTACATCTAAAATTTATTCTTTCAATAGCATGACTCAGAGACTACCTTTCCTTTGCTCCCCTAAATGAATAGTCAGTTGCCACAATACAAAATTTATTGAGTAATATATCACATCTTCCTCTGATTTTAAATGTCATTTTTACCATACACTGACTTCTCTTATTTACTTGAAATATTTCTGGGATTTCTGTTCTGCTGCATTGATCCAATATCACCGGCACCATACTGCTTTCATTATAATTGTAAGACATATTCTAACTGATGGTGGGAGGAATTCTCCCTTATTCCTCCTTCCCAGACCTTCTTGATTATTCTTATGCATCTATTCTTCCTTATAAACTTCAGGATTCTTTTACGCAGTGAAAAAAACTCACGAGAAATCGAGATTCATTTGTAGTCTAGTTTGGGGAGGATGTAATGGTTAGTGTAATTAAATTATGTTTCTATGGCTCTGGGAAAAGGATAGTGCTTTTCTTCAAAAATCATACATGTTGGATGGACGTTTCTTTAAATACACAGAAGAAATATTCTTCCCTTGAACACTTTTAAATGTCAGAGGAACTGTGAATATAGAATTGTACTAGCTTTAGATTTCTCCTTTTTTTTTTCTTACAAGTTTTCATGTAGAAAACTTCTTGCAAGCCAGAAGTGGCAGATACTGGAAATATCAGTGAGGGAAAATTAAGTTTCATTTAGGAAAGGAAAAACTTTAACTAATAAAAAGAGCTGGAAAGAGATCCTGTTTTAGCCGACAACTACCTGGACAATACCTTGTTCTTAGGCGGTGGCCGTCTGGCCCTGTCCTTCTTCCTGCCATGTTCCAAAGAGCAAATGTTTGGCATTTAGGAGTCTTTTTTTCTTTTGACTTGAAAAGACGTACATCAATGATTTTACCATTGCTTTGAAAACTAATCTTCTAAGGCCAGAGAAGAAATAGTTCTAAAAAAAAAAAAAAAAAACAAATTAAATTGTACTTTCAAAAAAGATTTTATTATTCCGGCTGTTACTTAAGAATGGTGAGAAAGTTTTACAGCCTCATGGAAAAGAGATGTGGAGTTTCTTCCACTAACTATCAGAAATAACCTATTTAAATAGTAACGTGATACTTTCATAATTGTGTGGATGCGTGTAGAGAGAGCGTGGGCAAGGTAGCTTTCAACTGGTAAACGCAGTGGGGAGCTTCTAAGGCATAGAAAAAGGTGTGTCACATGTGACATTGTCATCCCATGGTCAAAATTAAAAATCACAAATAGTACTACTGGGAACAAAATGATTAAGAATGTAAACTTCAGGTGTAAAATCCATGTTTTCAAAGTTATTTTAGATTAGATCAAGTTACAATGCAAAATTCTTCAGCCAAGGGAGTTGTTTTAGTATTAAACCAAATGCTAAAAGGTCTTAAATTATATCGCATTTGTCCAGTTTAACAAAAGTCGCAAATGTCCGTAAGGTTGTATTCTTGATCCTACCGTAATAATGAATGTCTGATGCATTCTTTTCATCATCATTTTTTACATTTCAACATGAGGACAGATGCCGTCTTGGTTCTCCCCTAAAAATCCAGCCCCACTACAGATGTTTCTCTGTTCCCTCTTTCCGTGGGTGAGGTTGGATGTCTGACTGTGTGAGAGGTACACAAGAATAAGCCTGGCATGTACATCAGGTGATTCTTTTTTCGGTCTAATAATAGTCTAATAATTGATACACTATCTATAGGATCATCTTTTGTTTGCTTAAATCTTGAAATGGTCTATGTAAGAGCCACAGAGAGATTATGTTTAAAACATTTAGGAAACCATAGTAATACCTTTGCAACCCAAGTAGGAAATTGCTCAGAATAGGTTTCCCGCTAAGAGCTGGTTGTGTTAGCATATCAGATTTCCTGGAATATGACCACATTAGAAAGAAACAACCTCTACATGTATTCTGCACAGGATTTTTTGATATAAATATATGGGAGAAAAAGACCTCTCTGTAATTTCTCTCTGGTGTTTACAGGTATCATTGTTTCTGCAAGTGGAATCAATATGCAAATAGGAAACACCGTTGCTGAATTTGTTTCAGACGTTCTCTGTTTATAGAAATACAGCATTCATTTGTTGTACCTGGTGGCTATTAACTGCTCTAATTGTGCTGTAGACTCGTTAACAAGTTTGTTCAAGTTGCACATTATAATTTTAAAGGAGTTAATTGAATACTAATCCAATGCACAGCACAAAAATTACTTGAACCATTCCAAGGAAAGCCGAAAATCCCACCAGCTGCCTTGGTTCTAGTAAATCCCTACCCCTGTGAAACTGAGAAAATGAATATTCAATATTTTTTCCATTCGAGTCTCTTGACATTCTATTGATTCACTTTATTTTCCCAACAATTTTCTGACAGGTTTCCCAATGTGGATTCTGCAAATTCTTTGATATTCATCTTGTGATTGCCTTTGAAAATGAGCGTCGTGGCCAATCTTGGGCTGGGGCTTAGAACTCAGGAGCCCCAAACCCCTCACATGTCAGGAGCCAGCATATTCGTAGAATTTTACACTATTACTGTGAGATCCTCGCATCTGATCCTACATCAGAACAGGAAAGAGATTCGAGAGTGCGCGAAGCCTAAAATATGTTTGTGAACTGGGTTACTGCTCTAGGGGACTTGGGGGGCAGAAAGAAGTGGGGACCTTAAGATTGTGCTAGTCGAGGGAAGTGAAAGCAAAGCACATCACTTAGAGGTGAAAAAGTAGGAATAGAATCAAATAGATGGGGCAGGAGAGTAGTACCCACGCCAAAAACGTTTGTAAAAGGAATGGTCCATGGGATGAAGGAGAAGTGGCCTGACCTCCACCCCTAGGAGAAAGAGAGCATAGGAACAGGGGGGGCCTGTCGTTTTAGGATCTAAGAGCTGGTCAGTAGATATCATCATTCCAGGGGGTGCTATTAGCACACAGGTAGGTGACACAGGCTCTTTCCTGCCATTCAAATGGCATCCTTTATTAGAAGAAGAACACTGCTTCCATAAAAATTAAATGTTGACCAGTGTCCTTTAGAGCAAGGGTCTCCAGCCTGTGGTGAGTTATATAATTATTTCATTATATATTCCAATGTAATAATAATAGAAATAAAGTGCACAATGAATGTAATGCGCTTGCATCATCCGAAACCATCGCCCCCTCCCCTGGTCCGTGGAAGAATGATCTTCCATGAAAACAGTCCCTGGTGCCAAGAAGGTCGGGGACCACTGCTTTAGAGGAATGAGTGGGGTGTACGTATCCTTTCCCAGACAGCCTCCGGATAGCGGGATTGTCATCTGTATCAAACTTTTTCTATCAATAACTATTTTGTAACAGGAGCTTAAGTTCCACCATTTGTTCATTTTTGCATTTCCTAGAGCCCAGTTTAAGCAACACAGATAGTATACTCTCAATGATATTTGCAAGATGAATGAACGAGCAAACACATGGTCTATAACGTAGAAAATGCCAGTTTGGCCTCTTACCCACATGGGCAGTTGCAGGCCAACCCTCAGCTCCGTTCGGATTAGGAGGAGCTGTGGGAAGCAGCTGCCTGTCGTCTGTGTATAACTGGCCTTATTGACATTAAAGCCTGGCTTGGAAATACATATATCTGCACATCAATAGATAGATAAACATTCTTTCCCACCTCTCTTAAACTCTACAATATTTTTAAACTATGTCTTCGGAGTTGTACCTTAAAGGTAAGATATTCTACTCCATTTCTTCCCTGACTATTTTGGAAGCTGAGATCTCAGACTTCTCCACAATTCAGGTCCCTGGTTAAATTAACAGGCCTTTGTTCAATCAAAAAATTTCAAGCTGGCTGTTTTGTCTGCTTGAGCGTTGACTTGAGTGAACCGGCTGTGAGTTTAAACAAAACCTCCGTGGCTTTCCTCTCTGCCGAATATACCCAAAGCAGCACGTGCACGGTGAGAGCATGATGCAAGGATGTTCCCGCACGCTTAATTTTTGTCATTTTTCTTGAAGAGAAAAAGTTAGTCTGCAAAGCTAATGTCATTTTCAGCTAAATGGAAAATATTTCCGATCTGTTTTCACGGGTTGAGAGTAGGGTTTTACAAAATAAGAATTAAAAATTCCAAAACCACATACTGCTTTAGGCTTTGTATAATAGTTTGTGTATCATCCATCTGGGACACAGTAGGTCCTTACTTAATATTTATGAATTAATGCCTTCCCTCTCTTAATACCAACTGTAAGTTTCAAGAGGGCAGAGGCTATGTCTTCTTAATTCACTCACAACTCTTTGTATACAGTAGCTGATCAACAAGAAGATGTTACATGCAATAATTGCAGCTGACATTTACTCATTATTTAAATTAACGAGGATGAGCAAACTATGACCCAAGGGCCAAATCTGGCCCGCTACCTGTCTTGTCAATAAACTTTTATTGGAACACACCCACATTTGTTCGTTTACATATGGTCTATGGCTACTTCCAGGCTACAATGGCAGAGTTAAGTATTAATAGTTGTGACAGAGACCATGTGGTCCCCAAAGCCTACATCGTTTCCTATCTGCCATTTTCCAGAAGAGGCCATCAACTCCAGATTTACGACGTGCTAAGCATGTGCAGGCTTGTCGTAGATCCTCCCTTTCAGTTTTCACAACAGTCCTAAGAGGTATGGACTGTCATTGTCCCCATTAATAATAAGGATGAGGAAACTGAGGCACGAGGAGGGTCAGTAAGGGAGCAGTGGAGCAGGAAGCAGAACGCGGTTAGGCATAACTCCAGAGGCCATGACTCTCTCCCACCGCCCTGCCTGCCTCCCGCTGGTGAGAAAGTGGATGCCCGGGCCTGTGCTGGCAGGGAGCGTGGGTTCCTCATTGGAGATGGCTGCCAGGCTCTCCCCTGCTTCTCACTCTCATCCTGAGCACAGCCTCCAGTTCTTGGGGAGCGGGGGAGTAGCTGGGAATGAATACCAGAAGCCCCTGCTGCTGGAAGGACGGGAGAGGGAAGGGACCTGGTCACCTCCCAGGCCTGCATGCTGACACCTGCCATCGGAAGGACAGTGAGGAGAGCCACCAACTACAGCTACCAACCTCCCAAATGGTGTCCACCGAGATTAAATTCGCTTCAAGGTGTGAGCTCTCAAGCAACACAGCAGCCGCCCAAGGCACATTCGCTGTCACCCTGGTTCTGTAAACACAAGAGAAGGATGCTTGGTGACCTCATCCTAGGACCCCATGTGCTGGGCGGCGGTCTCCTGTAGGGAACCATTTGCTCTTCCAAGTCTGAGATGGAAAACTTCTACCTCCTACCAAGCCTGGGGCCCCTTGGTCTGGCGAAGGTTCCAGTGGGGTGTGTTGTGTGTGTTGTGTGTGGGGGGGTGGATTTCAACTCAGTAACAAAGAGGACGAGAAGCCTGGCAAACAAACTCTGTAATGTGAGCAGAGGACTTCTTTCATTAAAAATTTTTTTTTCAAAAAACCCTCTGCTAATGACTTGGTGATTTTCACAGTAGTAAATGTGCTGACTTAAAAAATCCGTGGGAGGTCAATAATTTTCCCTCTGCCTGTCACTGTGTTGATTGTGGTTCCGATGCACCTTAATTACAGGACCTACAGGTGGAGCATTATACGGTGTTTACATTAATCAGAATAGATTTATCGAGGGAAATAAACCTGCCGGCTTCCTTAGGGTTGCACTCTTACCAGGCAGCAACTGGGCTGGCCAGCCCGTGGGTCAGTGCCCGGCCGGGGCTTGGCCCCGAGACCCCGGCCTCAGAGCAGCTCATGGTCTCAGAGTATGTCCATCAGAAACCAGCAGGCTGGTGCTTAACCAATGAATCAACTGAAAGTTCCAGAAATTGCATTTTCAGGATTTTCAGATCAAAGAAGGAAAGTGTGTGTGTGTGTGTGTGTGTGTGTGTGTGTGTGTGTGTGTTTGTAGGTGTCTGTGGGGAGAGAGAAAGGGAGAGAGAGAGATTATGCCATTGTGAGAGAACCAACTTTCCATTGCCTGCGGTCACTGGGAACGAGAGGAGCACAGGTAACCTAAGGGCATATATTGCCCTCAAGTCTTTTACTTTTATCAAAAGAGGAAGAGAAGAGAAACTCTTTTGGGGAACTACACAAGGTACACAGTCCAGTTGGGGTGTAAGCAGAGGACGGCTAGGTTTTGTTCTTTGTTTGTTGTTGTCATTGTTGTTGTTTTCCTACGTCATTTCTCTTTTGCAGTTTATATGAGCCTTTGCTGTAAGTGTGATTCGAAGGGAGGCCAACAGCCTCCATGATTCCAGAGGGTCAATATAGATTAGTAGCTAAAGTCACCAGCTCCTCACTTAATCTCCTTCACATTCCTCAGCCGTAAAATGGGCTTGCTAGTAGTACTTGACTCACAAGGTCACTGTGGGGCATTATTGAGACTATACGTGTAAAGTGCTCACAAGAGTGCAGGTCACATAGTAGGTGCTCAATTAAAGCTACCTATTATTATTAGAAGTCATTGAAAATGTGCACTTTCAGAGTGAGTGAGACTTTGTTTCCAGTCCTGTTTTCTGTCTCTACTAGTTGATAGCAACGTGATTTAACCCAAGTTTCTATACTTTTCTGAGCCTCAACTTACTATCCATAAAATGGGGATAACAGTACCTGTCAATGAAAATAGAATGCAAAGCATTTTGCACACAGTAAGCCCCCAGAAGTATTAGTTATTAGCAGCAAAGGTGTGAGTTTTCTAATCTTTAAGACAGGGACACCATTCTAAGTGTCTGCCTGATCGAGTCACCACTTTCTTGTCAAGGTGGTACTTGATTCCTTAGCCATAAATAGTTAACGCATTTCCCAGCAGGCCAGGCCTGGGGTTTTTGGTGAAATCTGGACTTGGCTAATAGCGTCCTGAAAGCACATTCCCCGTCCTAGAAAAGGAGATGGCAAAACTGTAGCGTGTACTTGAGAAGAAACCCCGTCCTCCCGAGGATGCTCCAAAGATGAAGCAAAGCCAGAGGAAAGCGTTTCAATGGAAACAACCGCAGGGACCCAGGCCAGTGGGCCCCTGAAGATTCGCCGAAAAATCAACTCACAGTAAAGTAGATTAATAAGAGAAAAGGATTGCAAATTTATTTGCTCTGTGCACGGGGACAATCATGGAGTGATGGCCCAACATCCCTTTGGCGTCCAGAAGCTTATAGTCCCTCTTATGGTCACAGAGAGAATCGGGGCTGGGTCCTGGCGAAGCTAGTTATGGAAGGGGACAGGGAGGAGAATTCTATCGAGGGGCAATAAACAACTACCAGGGAGAGTGACTAGATCGGGGAGCAGAATTTAGTTTGTAAATAGTCCTCTCGGAATGTAAATGATCTTTGGAGACCGCCATGATCTTGTACGGGGGTCTGCCCTGCCCGGGTGTGGGGACATCCTTGGTCTTTCCAGCAGAGGACGATGAGATAAGAGGGAGAGGAACGAGGACAATTGTTCTCCTCGGTGGGTGTATCCCCTTTCTGCAGTTAGGAGAAAAGTCTCTTCCAAAGCCTGCTGACCTCTAAGGGTTTCTAATTCAAAATATTCATTTTACCAGGGTGCCAAATTTGAGGCTCAATTCTCTGAGCTCCTTCACAATCCGCAGAGCCTTTCAGAGCAAGGTCTGCAAATTGGCCCCATTCAAGAAATAGACAAAGTATTGCAAGGTTTTACATTTTCGAAAGAATTTACCCAGCCGTCTTTAGGAGTCATTGTTCTGTCGTTACTGTGAAGAGGAGTCTGTTCTCCTCAGTGGGCACCGGACCCCACAGGCACAGAACGTTCTCCAACGTTCGAGGCACCAGGTGAAGGCAGCCTGTGGAGGTCCTCCGGCAAGGCTCTTGGTAGCCCCTCCCTTTGCTGAACAGCTTCTCTGCAGGAGCGGTTGTAAGGCTGAAAAAGGCAAAAGAGGAAGGAAAAAGGGGAGGGAGGACCTCAGTCTTATCTCCACCTGGCCCCATGGACTCTTCTTTTACTTTCATTAAAAAAAATGTGAACTGCAAGTGTGCAATGAGAGAAGTCCCACAGAACAGCCCGTGGCCATCTTCTGCCAGCCGGTTCCTTCTCCATGTTGTGCCCCTCTTCAACCTTCCTCGACGATGTCATGAGCCTGCGAAATGCTCACGGAGATCCATTGTTAGGCTGGGGGTGGGGGGCTCGGATCTAATTCTAGAAGGTCCAAATCCTTCAGAGTGTCGTTTCTCTGGCCCAGGAAGAGCCAGTCCAGCAGGGGTTGCTCAGCTCGGGGACTAGGGGATCGGCAGAGAGGAAGGACATGGGGTAAACACAGTTCCTGTCTCACCTGGAGCCCTTTTTGCCACTCGCAATTATATTGTTCCATTTCAGAGCTTGCAGCTGAAGCTGACCTTTCTTTGCATTACAACTAGTTTCATTAACCCCTTTTTCTTTCCTCCCTCAGTGTGGGGTTTTGTAATTTGGGTTTGACGGCCAGGAGCACAGACAGCTGTGGCACGATACTGGGCACACTGGGTAGTTTCATAAAAGACTTAGATGCAATTCTTGCTGCTACATTGCAACTGAAACTTAGAAAACAAAGCATGTTAACAGAGCAAATGTCTGATGCTTAGAAATCTCTTGTTTTAGAACCAAAACAGATCTGAGGGACTATAAAGAATTAACCCCTCAGTTGAAAAATAAGGAAAGTGAGGCTCAGATGTAACACAAGGCATGACCAAGGTGACTTGTTCACAGCGTCACTGAAATATAAGGTCGCATTTTTGCTCTGAGGTTTGCTGTGATACAGGATAACAGTTTGCCATTAATCTTGGGCACAGTCTCAGGACACGTAACTAATGTAAGTCTATGAAATGATACATATTTGAATATTTTAAGATTAACTAGTTTTTTAATCCAAATAAATAGTGCCCTGCCTACAAAAATGGCTTTAGAACTTTGGCTTTAATAGAGAGAGAGGGGTAACTGGCATAGTATTTGCTTGTATGTAAGCATGTTCTAAAGTGTTTAAAATCTCTTGGTAGAACAAAAGACAGTCATGGACAGTGATTGTAGGAAAGGAACGCGTGGGACTCCAGTGAGAAGAGAGTCTCTAGATAAAGGTTCACTTTGGCAGGAAAATTCACAAATTACAAACTGGTGGCATTTCCAAATGAGTGGTATGTTACTTTATGGTTCTTTGAAGCACACGTGGATTATTTTGAAATGATTCTATTAATATAAGGAACTGGTTTTATTCCATGTGTTCACTTGGTATCTCGGCTCCCAATCAGCTCTTCTGGGGGAACCAAAGACAGTGTGGCTGATCGAAAGAACCCAAACCAAACTTCTAGACTCGATTTCTGGCCTGGGTCCTGCTTCTAACCAGCTACGTAACCAGGCAAATTACTTTGCCTCTGTCAATTTCAGTTTCCCGTCCAGAGATTTGCACTAGAGAGTATCTAACAGGGTGCCAGATTTAGAAGAGAAAGAAAGAAAGAAAAAGGGAGAGAGAAAGAGAGGGAAGAAGGAAGGGAGGGAGGGAACCAAAAAACCCAAACCAAACCAACACAAAACAACACTGGGGCATCCAACTAAATCTGAATATCAGGTAAACGATGAATATTTTTTAGTATAAGTATGCCCCATGTAATATCTGGGACAGCCTTATACTAAAAAAATTCTGGTCATTGTTTTTCCGAAAATCCAGTTTTGCTGTGTATCCTGTATTTGATCTGTCAACCCTAGTCTGTGAAGTCCTTTAGCCCTTAAAAATCCAAATTCTATAATGAATGCATCTGACTTGTATTAGTTTCTAAAAGTGTAGGTGAGAAGAAGAGGGAGAGAGAGAGAGAGAGAGAGAGAGAGAGAGAGAGAGAGAGAGAGAGAGAGAGAGAAAAGCAATCCTTGAAAACACTCACCAGCAGACTTCTAGTCCACAAACGGACAGCTCACAGCACTAGAGGAAAGAGGAATGCTGTTTCAGAGAACTCCCTCTGGTTGAGAGGCAGCCCTTGAAAAAACAGCATCCTTGCCTGATGACGTAGGTCCCTCCCAGGGCTGTCCTGAGAGCCAGACCTCTGTGTGGGCCCAGGTGACTCTGTCCCCTAAACTGTCTCAGTGGTGGGCAGTGTTGTGCTGAACATTCTAGAGAGAGCCTGATGAAGAAAGATCATCTCTAGCCCCTTCCATACACAGAGGCAATTGCAATTAAGCCGTACTCCAAAGCCATTGTGCGTGGAGGACCGGACAATCCCCACGACAGGGAGCTAAATGAACCATCTTTAAGTGGAACCAGGAATGCATCTGGCCCCCGTTTCTCCCTAAGTGAAGCTGAGACAGCAGCCACCCGACCCTGTGCATGTGGGTGGGGTAAGAGTGTGGAGATAGAGCACGACAGATGGGAGACGCTGGAAGTCAGTGTGGCAGGATGCAAACTGCAGATGGCAAAAGGCCCGATAGTTCGAAGTGCAATGAAAATACTAGGATTTCCAACACAACGTCAAAAGAATAATAATAATAATTGCTGATAATGCTTTATTCTGTGTTACAGTGAGATCCCTCCCTTAAGAATAACGACCTCTTCTTTGGTCCATTTAGTTTGGGTCTTTTGCAATTTATCAAAGATGAGTTCCCCGGAGCCTGGGAGAGCACTGGAAGCAGTGTGGACGCGTGCTAAGTGAGTTGATTGCATTTCCACAGTCCTCGGATGCTGCCCTTGAGAGGGGCCGTCCCTCCACTGGGTCCCGGAATGGACTGGCAAACAGAGCCCCAGTGTCTCCAAAAGCACTTCTGCAGCGCTCCGCCCCCAGCACCAGCACCAGCACCACGCCGCCAGGAAATGAATTAACCCGGACACCAGACAGGTCCTTAACCCCACCGCAGCTCCAGGAGGCTCCGCGCAGGGAGAGCCCCAGAAGAGGACATGGTCAGGGTACAATGCTCTACAGACGCAAAGAAAGGAGGAGAAACAACTCTTTGCTTTAGATGCAAATAAACTCAGTTTCACCTTTAAAGCTGAAAACCTGTGTCCTTGGCAGGCCGTTTGGGGACTGTTCCAGAAGTATTAATCTTCCTCCGTTTACATGTTAAATCGGTCTTTGGAAACGGTCTCTCCAGCAGTGCTTTTTTTTTTTTCCTCTCCGGCACAATCTCCCTCTCTCTTTCTTTTTTTAGTACAAGCAGAGCCCCCCAGCAGCGGGGACCCCCGGGGGGAGAAAGGTGGAGAAACCTGCACGTGGGTTTGGGCCCTCTCGGCTGCGGCCGGCCGGGCGGCCAGCAGGTGGCGCTGCGGCGCGCGCTATGCTCTTGTGCCCGGCCGGGCGGGCAGGGCACTGCTGGAAGTTTCTAGTGCCACTCCTGGGCTGAAAGAATGTTTGTGGAATTAAGTAGTGATTTCCTTTAGCCTGCGCCACTCTTACCGGCTGCGTTTTCAGCCCTAGATGTTAACATACGCCACATATGGCTTCTTTTTTTTCCCGGTGAAATCAAGGGTTTCCAACACTCTTAGTCTCATCCTTAACTGTTCGCGTTGACTAGCAAAGGTCTGCATTTTCTGATAAAATAACCCATAAAACTTCCCTAGTGAGAGCTCACAGGGTTTGGAAGACAAAGAAGTGCTGAGAAATGTAAGTAAACAGAACACCAACTATTTTTTTTTTCTTTCTAAATAAACAAAAGGGACAGAGGGGATTATTTTGCTAGGCTCAAAAATTAGGCATGAGAGTGGGCAGGAAGGGACCCAAGACAGTCTCAGAAAAAGTGTCACTGGCTACTGGGGGGATGGAGGGTGCATTATGGGATCGCTGGTAACATTCAGGTGCCATGGCCATAAATGCATAATTGCGCAGAAAATGTAAGAAACATGCACGACCCCAAGGCACAGGCAGAAGGCCGTGGGTTTTCAGAATCCGGTTAAACAACAATGGGTTAAGGGTGATGTGAATTTCCAGTGCGATTTCTCCACCAGGCCAAGTGGCTCCATTAGTTAGGGTTCAGTATGTATTTAATGTTGCCATAAAATCCGTCTTCTCAAAGTAAACAAGGCAAGTCTGTGTGCATCTCCGACGAGATGTATTCAGCTTTGTTTGGGATAATGGATTTGACATGAGTAAAAACAGTGGGGAGTAAATGGACCCAGCACGGATAAATATGACTAATTGTCATCTCCTCGTATCTGCGTAAACATCTCCAGCACTGCAGACTGGGAGGAGATGGTGGAGCGGGGGCTTTGGGGCAATGAGTCACTGCGGAATTGATTCAGACCCGATTGATAAAGCAGGGCTAGAATGGAGCGTTGAGGCTTCTCCTTACACGTGGAAGTGGACGTAGCTTTTCAGAATCCCAAGCGTTTTATTGCTCAAATTGAACCTTGTATCACAGCCCTGCAGAGTGAGTACACAGCTGTTCTGTCGTGTGCAGGGTAATTCTGGGCTTCCTTTCCTTAGATAGTGCTTAAACTCTTGAAACTGGCAGAACGACCCAACCATCTTTTATGCAAAAGAACGAGATTTGAAATCTTGTTTAAGACTTTTTCAAAGTTTGCAGCAAGCAATTCAATGATTGTGTCTCTTTATATACATAGAGATGACATTTAACTTACCTAACCTATTTTACCGTTTTATTTTGTAAATCAAGATCTATTGCTACGTGGATTTCTTTTTCTTAGATAATGAATACATATCTATGGTACTGAAATATACCTTTCAAAGTAAGAAATATTCTCAGGCTTTGAAACTTAGTCATTTGAAACGGTTATTATATTTAAGGTGATTAAATGATATGATGGGGTATATTCATTTACTAATATATGGTTTCAAACATTTGATTCTGTTTTTTTTCACCTGTTTTCATTTTTTAAGCTAAAGTTCAAAGACATTTTTCTAACCAAATGTCATTTATTATGTCAACGAATGCTGTTTATACCATGCATATCGTTAACATAGTAAAATAAAACCTTAGTTCTGGGAATAATAGCAATGTTTAAGGCTTACCCAATATTACAAACATTGCAAATTCTATCTGTAATATTCAGAAGCAGATTTTGGATCAAAATTTAGAGCTGTCTTTCAAACAGAGCCACATTAAATTTAAAATTAGTCAAGGATTTCAGTTTGCTATGAAGAATGTCTCCACCTCCAATATGAGCAAATGTCATCAAAGCAAAAGGGAAAAAAAAGAAAAGAAAAGAAAAGATGTGATTGTTTTGACACAAGTGAGAGAAGCTTAGTGTCGCTTCATTTTTAACCTTATTTCAAATTATCTTTTAACCACCCTGATATTTCTGCATAGAGATAATCACATCTCATCAGCCTTCTCAAAACCCGGCAGCTAGATACTCAGAGCTAATGCTTCTTGTTAAATCATATTGCTAAACAAATTGTTCCAGCTCCCGCAGCTGACTGATGGAAATCAGCTTTGGTGGATGGCCTTTTTTTTTTTTGGCTTTCTATCATTCAGTTTTATTTTCTTTTATTGGGTAATTTTATTCTTACATAAGGTATCGGGGTTGTTTTTACTAGAAAGGTAAGATACAGGTTTTAAAAAAAGTCAAAGCAAATCTGCCCCATAGGTGATAAAGACAGAGACCTGTTGAAAAGCTCCTGGGAAAATAAATACTCGGATTCACACCCACGTTTAATAGAAGGAAATCCTCCTCAGGAAAAGCAATGATACGTGGGACTTCAGAAGAAAAGTTACCCTGGTTTTAAACATACACAATCAATTTTCCTCACATCATTCAAGAATTCACATATCATTGAGGTTTAACAAACACAACACGGAAACTGGGCTTATTTATTTTAGCAGTTTTGCATGTGCAGATGTAAAATCAAAAGCTCCCTGCTTAACATTTGAAAAACTGGTATGTAAATGACTGACTGCCTTATCTTGACACAATTTGCCTTAACTTCACGTCGTCATTTAATTTGTATGGTTTCCAAATCAGAGTGACTATCATCTATTAGTCACCCTGGTGACAGAGGGCAGGGTGCTGTTGTATCCGAGTTAATAAAGCAGAAACACAAGCCTAATTACTGGGGAGATAAGCTGTGCTGGCAGGGGTTCCGTCCTCCAGGTCTGGAGCTATCTGCACCCAGACATTTCGGAGGGAGTCTGTGTGTACAAGGACAGACAGATACGGCAGCAGGTTGGGGTGTGTTTGTTTTCATGTTAGCCATACTGGTGAATTTCAGGAATCACCTTCCCCAGAGGATGGGGTGGTAAGCTGCGTCTAATGGGGAAACAAGTGTGTATTCATTAATAAAATGAGATCATAGGGGGCGAAGCTGGGTCATAACTGCAAGGGGAAAAACAAATAGAAAGTGGCATTTTTGTTTCAAGGGCATGTATGTGTGTTTAAATATAGTCTACATACACGTGCAATAAATAGCTCCATGTTGAGTGTGTGTGTGTGTGTGTGTGTGTGCATGAGAGAGAGAGAAAAGAGAAGAAAAGAGTGAGAGAGATTCCCTCTTTGACGCCATCAGTGATACATACTATGGAATGCATCACTATGGAAAAATTAAAATGTACATAAATATGTACAAACATATATACCCACATATGTAAACATATATGTATATTTATAGTATAATATATAGGATCATACTATATGTAGCATAATGACTCAAAAACTTTTATAGCATAGAACCTGATTGAAAATTTCATTTATTGATTATTCAGAGGCCCGTATTTTGCTTTGGTAGAAACCTGTGTGCATATGACTATATCATACTTATGCAAATAGCACATGCATACTGAGAGATTTCGCCATCATGCCTACTTTTTCATATGTATTTATGTAAGACTCCAACACTGTCGTCAGTATCGCCACCCTCCCCAATTTCCTTCCTCCTAAGAAAGAAAAAAAGCCTACCTGGATGGTTAAAATCACTAATATTTAAGAGATATTCATAAAAAGAAAAAAAAGATGATAGTTTCTGCTTCCTGATTTGGATGGGTACAATTATCACTGGATACTGCGGCAAAAACTGAAACCTGTGTCTGGAGAATGGATCTATTAGTGCAGTTTTGTCCAACAAATATTAAAATTGCAAAGTAAGTTTGACCATTTCACAATGGCTAATGAGCTTTAAGTCTGCAGAATGAACTTTAGTAATGGAGGAAATTCTGCAATTAAACCGAAAGCATTTGAAAATTACAAATAAAATTAACTCTCTGGCTTAGCAAGAATATTACTGCTTCCAATATCCAACCAGTTTGTGGGGGTATCAACTAAGTCTGGAAAGTTTCAAGTGACTGTCCAATTTATTGTGATGATTTGTCATAAAGATATTGATCCCATTTTTTTTAACAGAAAAGAACACTAATAATTCTTTTCCATGATATGTTTCGGAATGACCATGTGGCTGGAATTATACAAAAAGTCTCAGTGGCAGGGTGTGCTTTAATTTTGATTTGAGGTTTATGATCCTATCTGCGTCTATTTTAAATTTTTAAGTGGATTACATTCCGCAAAGATCCTTTTGCGGCTTGGCTGTCTCGTACTATTAGGCTGTATATGTTCAACTCCTACACATTTGTTAATACATAAAACCCTAAGAAGCCTCTTATGTTCAAACCAGGTTAGACTGAAGACATCAGATTAATATTTGATAACATAGAAGGGCTCTTAATCAGATTTGCTTATTTCGCGACAGAATGTTTCTACAATTATCATAATTGTTGTGCTAAATATGTTTGTCTTTGTATCTGGCTTTGGGCATAATCTTCTCTCTTGAAAGCCACTCAGTGTGGGACTTGAGATTCCTGCACAAAACCCAATTAATATTAAGATGACAAGCCCCGATGAGCTCCCAAAGAGGCAACAGCTGAACAGACTCTAACATTCTTAAGTACAGATACTTGAGTGATCAAGTACATCTGAGGGAGACACACAATTCAATAATCCCTTTCTCAAGAAAGTCAAGAGCCCTGTGAGATACGCAGGAAATCAAAGGAACACATCAGAAAGAAAATGACGGGTCTGGTCCTGTAGCGTCTCTATTAAAATGCAAAAGTTATGGATTTTTTTCGGGGTGATGGGAACCTTTTCTGTTTTTATTGATTTCTTTTTATAGCTTGATGATTTCTCTAAGATTATCTTAAAAGCTTAAAGAAAAAAGGGGCCTCATCAAAAGGTATCCTACATGACAAGAGCATAGATAGTTTTGGTTAGGATAATGTGGCGCAGGCGCTGGGCAGGGCAGGGAGAGACAGGTCCTCCCCATTCATCAGCCTGGGGGAGGTTTGCAGCCTCTACGGCAAAATGAGAACTGTACTGCCACATTGGATGCACGTGGAAAACCCACGCTGCTCACACGGGGCCAGTCAGGAGGGACAAGTGTCCGACTGGGGCTACCTGGGCATTCATTCGTTCCCCGGAGAAGGAGTTATAAAGCTCCATATTAAATACCTTTCCATTCTCATTGTATAAAGCAATTGCCTTTCTGCCTTGAACCCTGATTTCCTAGCATCATGGGTGACTCCTTGGATTCACAGCAAAACTCACTGTCCAGAGGTGACATCCTACCTAACTCATTGATTTGTAATCGGAAATTGGTTTCCTGTCACTTTAGAAGTGAGGCACCAAGGGGCAGTAAAAACAAGGCTATCAGAGCTAACTGGAGCTATGGTCCAGGCTCAGGGCCATTATGTACCACCTTTCGAATATACCTATTACATTAAAAATCCTCGGTAGTGCGCTTGAAATGGCCGGTGACACCCTCGGAGGTGACTTAATTGCTCTATGAAATCGGTTTTGTAGAGACTCTTTCGAATATGCCAAAAATAAAAACCACAAAAGCAAACAAACAAAAAAGATACACATGCAAAAATCCGGCATTCCTGTGTTGTGTATAAGAATGTGCCAGTCCCGGTATATGGAGTGTCTGTCCACTGCTGTGCCCAGCACGTCCGTGGCAGGAAGCCCCCCATGCAGGACACGAAGCCACCCCTGGAACTGGCTTTGCTCAGGAGCAACTTAAGGTGAAACCAGCCAACATGGCCCCTGCAAGTCGCCTGATAAATCTGGGGGTGCCTTCAAGGCCACCTGCCCAATTTTGGGGTCTGTCCCAAGCAGAGAAGGACTAGTACGTATGATCACCCCTCCCTCCCACCCAGACCCACACATTTTCCACGTGTAACACCTGGACAGGTCTCTTTAGACTTCCCCTTTCCAGGAGACAATAGGAAACGGAGATAATTCTCATTGAAACTACCCAGTCTAGAGCAGACATAGGTTTCTCCAACCTAGGTTGGTGTTTTCAAAGATGCGAGTGCCAGAGAATTACTGAGCAAATGCTTTTATAGATTCCTCTTGTAAACGAGACACAGATCCCATACAGATCCAGCTCCTGCTCCGTCCGAGAGTCCCCATTCCCTCACTCTGCTTGCGACAACACGGCAACGTCTCACCCTCACCCTGGGAGGAATCTAGGAACGGCGCATCGTTGCATCAGAATAGACTCTTTGCCGCACAGGCCTGGGCGATCCCACTCGCAGAGCGAATTGCCCCAGATTCTGAGATGTTTGAAACAAAATGTATCCCTGTTGCCTTCTGAGATTCCTAATTAATATTCAAAAGACTCAAAGAGGAAAAATGGATACCTAAATCATACATATGTATATGCCTTTTAAGCGTTATTATAAAGGCAAAATAACCCCTTACTTGGTTAAAATCCAACTTGAGTCAACATACAAAGGTGACTGCACTGTAATCCTAGACATATCTGCATTATGTAGGCATGTTCCTGCTCCACCAGAATCTCTCAATAGTAATTATTATGCCAAGCACCCTGTTGGCACAATTACACTAAAGCTCTAATTAGTAGCGGTAAGATTAGAACCCCTACATGTTAAATCTGTAGAAGCAACGCTGAGTGAAGGATTTAAAACAGTTTCAAAACATTGTATTGTCTTTATTACAGTCTTTATACTTCAGTAAAGAAGGGTTTTCTATAAAATGCACTTAAAATAATCTGGTCCTGTCACTAAAAATAGGAAAGATAAGGTAATTGCAGTCAAACCTAGTGAGCCGGCTTGCTACCTAGGTGCATTAAATCGAAAATGACGAATCCGGTGAACTCCAGGGAGAGATACACGCTTCCTCCCTGCTGGACGCATTGGTATTTTTCCAACCGTCAGCCAGAGGAACGAGCAGGGGCCATGCTTGTCACAGGCCTGCCTTCCCTGCGAGGCCTTTTCATTACCTTGGAGAAGGAAGCCGGGAAGCAGGCGAGCTGCATTAGGAGAGTGGATCTTCCTCGCCAATCTGATTTCAGCCCTGGGAGATTTACTTGTCTCCTTAGTGACTGCGACATTCCCCTGGAACACAACACGGGGCTGCTTCCCTGCTCCTGAGACACCAGCCCCCCAGGCGGCTTAGCTACCCGCTGAGTGCGGAGCTGGAAGTCTGGGTCCTGGAGCGGAAGCCCCCGCAGAAGGGGAGCCCTGGGGCTGAGGGGCTCACCCCTCACTGCAGAGGTCTCAGACGAGCTGAAAGCAGGCTGGGGGCCAGCAGCCACCTGAGCACTTGGCAAAGGCAAGACAGCCATGGGGAGGGACAGCCCCACTCGGGGAGAGGAGAAAAACAGATGAGGAGAAAAGCCCAGTGCCGGGTGTGTGTGTTTGGACTGGGGGAATCTTTTGATTGCATTTTCCCTTGAAACTGAGTAGTCACGACTTCGTAAAATGTTTTAAGGGGGAAAACTTAGAAGTTCGGGTTGAAGGGATGGAAACAAAGTCATTTCATCTGCCTGGTAGTTTCTCACTCTTCCCTCCACCCACCCCCCCATCCCACCTTCCAGAAACAAATGTGTCTTGATCCTCAGCAAACACTGACAGTTGAGGAATTCCAGACCAAGGCAGGCAGAGTCTTCTCTGTGTCCTGCACCGTGTCCGCTGCTCATCTGCCCACACCGCCCCAGCTACCTATAAAATACCTGCTCCCGTCAACCCATCAAGTTCTTAAGTGGAAAATCAGAGAATTCTGGGCGCTTGAAGGTATTACAACAGCTGCAGGATCCGGCGGTAGATTGAGTCTGTGTTGAAATATATACATATACACACACGCGCATGCATATGTATACTTCAGCTACCCTGTGGGCAGCGCTTAGCCTTCCTAGTTGAGTATGCGACATTAAAAACACAGTTATTCTGCAGTAATCTGTCCATAAACATCTAGAGAATAGATAAACGTTTGAAAAATTCACCTGGGTTTTTCCATGGACACAGACGCATTATTTATTTCTATTCTGAAATGCCAAACCAGACAACTTTGGCGATCTTCGGGATGAGAATAGGAAACAGAACTCCCAGAATGTTCCTATAGTTCCACATTAGCGTCACTAAACAGCAGATATTCCCTTCCACCAATGAATTTCCCATAATTACAGTGAGACTCAGTGAGCGCATATTTGTGTACCGCACATACATAAACTTTGGAAACGTGCAGCCCAAGAGCCATAAAACTGTCTCCAAGGATGTACAGTGACAAGAGGGCAGGAGTCAGAAGACGGCCTCTGAATCTTAATAACTGTGTGTATTCAGCCATTCGTTGTATCTGGAAGTGCTATTTACTGTAAAATTGAAGACTGGGAGAGTATGATACTTTCTGGCTTCTATATTTTATGTTGGCTTCTCTTTCATAGCCCCAGACTGGAGGAAGGAAATGAAAACATCCCTCTGCCTTATAGGTTATCTAATTGCTGTCATAATTCCTTTATTTATATGCATGCATGTTTTATCTACAAAAGATATCCACGTGAGAGCTGATATTTCTGCAACTGTTACAGAACTATTAAATGTATATTAGTATAGTCATTTTTATTTAATGGAAACAAATAACAGTTAATCTTATTGGAAGGGTTAAGTGGGTTTACTTGGTAAAGGGCAAATCCCTTTGGATGCTTTCTTTTTTAAAGAATAGCTGCAGTTGCTGACAGATGGTCTTTGTCTGAATGTAGCTGAGGACAGATACAGTTTCTTTTTACACATTTATGAAAGTTGTAGATATACATGCTTGGTAATATGCTGTGGCCTAAGACAAAGAGCAAGCTTGGTGGACAGAGAGGATTAGATTTCAGATCAGTGACAGATGGCCAGTTTAGCAGAGTCAGATAAAATTAAAAGGTGGGTGGACGAATAAAAAGAAACCACTTTCCATGTAAAAGTTGCATCTTTTAAGACAATGGCAGCATGCAACATCCAGCTTTCCTCCCAACCTGGTGTTCCGTTCCTGGATTTAAATTTCTCCTTCAAATACACATTTTATATTTGCCTGTGCAGAAGAGATGGATTATTCTTTGTTGATCAAGTTTAGCAAAAGAAAACCAAGCAATGAAATCATTCACAACTTGCTTTTCAACTTGGCCAGCAAAGAGTACTTCCATTTGCAAAATTGCATAAGATCTTTGCACAGGGGTCCTTATCCACACCAATCCTCCCCAGCTTGGGCAGATTTTTATAATCCCAGTGACAAAAATCCACATTTTTGCTTATGCACCATTTAAACTCATAACATCTCTATAACCTTCGTCAAATAACCATACAACATATTTAGTATTAATTTGTCACGCTGAAATTATTCATTGGTGTCTTGAGTAAGTCCAATAATATTTATGGGTTATGCCATTCCATGTTTTCTGGCAATGCAGTTTGCTAGATTTCATAGATTTACTGTGTCTGCTTTTTTATGACTGACATAGCAATAACCAGATTGCAAAGATATTTATGTTGTTTGTGGCTTAGCAAGATAATTAAAGGATATAAATTAATCAAGTGCAATTAATTAGAAACTTTATGTTCGCAGCAGTCCTTCTTTGCATGTATAATTTATATTTATTGATTTCCTGGCTTTCATTAGCCTATGAGATAACAGCAAAAAATGCATTAGAGAAGAAAATGTACAATTAGCGTGAGAGTGAACCTTGGCGTAATGGATAGATCAGCACATGTTTGGGGCAAATATAAAGCTTTGTTAACTGTCATAAGCAGTTACAATTGATGAGTGGTATTTCACTACATATCTTTCAGCTGATTAACGACGTTTTTAAAGAGTCCCCTTAATGGGAAGCTGATAGGTTGGCTAAATTTACATTTTAATCAGAGTATTTATGATAGAGGCAGCCCTAGAAATTCATTGGCAGAGGGCAGGGGATGTTCCCTGAGGGACTGGGATCGGGAGGAGGCTTCCAAGAGCGTCCACTCACCTTTTCCTTCTCTTGTTATTTGTCCCAAAGTGTCTGTGTGGGGAAGGGGTGAGAACTCCAGCGGCTTTCTCGTAACTGGCCACATTCCGATTAATCTCCAGGAGAAAGGACCAGATGCGTGAGATGCCAGGAGAAGGGAACCCTGATCACACTCTATGTTTTCTGTCACTGGGTGTCAAGTATCCGCCCCACGGACAGCAGCAGTGGCTCCCAAGATTCCTCACCAAGAACTCCACGGAATGAGAGGTATCTCGACCTGAGCAAGGGCGACACCCATAGGAATCTGCTTCTCCCAGTCCCGAACACACTTGGAAGCCAAACCAATAAGCTCCAAGGAGACCACACAAGAGGCCACAGTCCCAGGTCCAGAGAAGCATCTACTCATGCTCGTTGTTTGAGAGCTGCCATTTGAAACCCAGAAGCAGGGGCCAATCCTGCTTGGTAAGCCGTTAAAATCCTGGTTCCCTCAAGCATGAACAGGAGTTAGATTGTGGAACAGAGAAAACTTTTCAAAAGAAGTGAAAAGTAGATCCTCACGTTAATAGTCCTTTTTTCCTTCCTTCAAAATAGACCGAAGAGGTTTCCTCTGTGGGAATTCCCAGAGAAGACTGACGAGGAATCTTCCATCACCCTTGTGAGCTATGACATGTCCAGGAGGCTTCAAGAAGGGACAAAAACTGTCTCCTGAACATGTGTTTGTTTCTCCGTGATGGGGCCTGCTGGGGCAGGTTGGGTCTTTTCATTTGTTATAAGAGACACCCTAAGATGTTATCGTGGGCAGCATACAACAGAAACACCTCAGGATGGGAGAAATAGTGAAGGCACAGAGGGACTCATGTCTGGCTGGTGAAGTGGCCGTCCGTGGGCATGTCTGCAGGAGAGGACCCACTCCCTGCTGTCCCTTGGGAGAACGAGAGCTGTCCCCCAAGAGGGCTCATTCCTGATTCAGAGACAAACCAGGGAGATCTTTAGTTCAGTTCAGAAAACGGCTCGAACAGCGTGAGACTGGGGGGCCTGCCCTTTTCTCCAGCAAGGACAAAAGCCATTGTCTTGAGTCTTGCTAAACACCATTCCCTCTTTCTCTCATTTCGGCTCTTATGTAGTCTGAAGGTTTAGAAACCCCTCCCATTTCCTGGTGGAATCCCGTAAGTGTGGACTGAATATTGAAGGAATCTTCCATGTATCTCCTTGCCCTGGGGCAATTAGAGCTGAATTGTGTACACTAAAGCCGGGCTACAAATAGAAAACTACTTTTCATTTATCTCAGTGAAAAGAAACCTTTATTAGACCTTAAAAAGGAGAAATAAGCAAATATGAGATTAATATAAGAGGATACAGTTTCTGCTTTATGTGATGATAAGCCCTTTTTTCCCTTTTCATACTAATTATTATTATCATTATTAGTATTATTTTACCCCTCAATTGCCTTAGGATGTTATCCAAGAGGAAGAGCTTTATCGGCTGGTGAAAGCGCCACGGTATTATTTATTTCATGTAATAAAATGTATGTAATGATCATGATTAATGTTTGTTTATTGTTGTATCATTGTGTTTCCCTTCCCGTCTCAGTGTGATACTGGTTAATTAAACTTGGGAGCGGGGTGGGTGTGGGGTTCGGTGACAATCTTCAGAACTTTGTGCCGTAATGGAGCCTGCATTCGGTTGCCTTCGCCTGTCGATTAAGATGAAGATGTCCCCATAAATGACTGATTCTGTTTGTTCTGTTAAAGGACAGTCCATTCTCCATCTTTTATCATGTAATTTACAGATAAATTTGTTGTGCCTCCGACCAAATGCTTTTATGTACAGAGATCGCGATGACAGTAGAAATTATGGTAGTTGAAGAGTGTGCTCTGTTTTAGGTTTTTCTCTGATCACATGAAGGGATCATCAGCATCTTCCGTGGCCATAATCGTGCCCCAGATTCCGAATTATTTTTTATTAGTTTGTTATTCAGATTAACTGCTCAGGGAAGAGAAGGGCTGAGAAAGAATAGCAAAATACTGTCTCTGCTGGTGGATCATTTCTAAAGAAAAATTAGATTGGTCTAGTTGGGGCTATTTTTTTCTTTGCGTTTTAATGCATCCACAATCAGTTTGCAAAGACTCCTATCGTGTAACTTCTTGATCTCCTTGGGAAAATCAGACATGGATACTAATGGCAGCCACAGAGCTTTGAAATAATATGTTTTGAGAAGTTTTTAAAGCTGGGTCCCAATGTGCCTTATTTTAATAACATTTGTAGCATTTCACAGTTTACAAAGCATTTTAATATCTACTCTCACATTATAGCCTTATGACCTTTGATGGAGACAGAGCATGAAATTTTTTTACATAGTACACATGTCGTACTATGACATACATATGATGTTATGTATTTTTTCCACAACTTGCTTTTTTTCTTTAGAAATATGTTGTGATCTCCTTCACGTCAGTATGTAAAAATTTCGTCTAGCCAGAAACACTTAGGGTGCCTTCCGATTTTTCTTATTTTAAACAATGCTGAATGAATATTCTTGTGGATGGATATATATACATGCATGCATATACTTATATACGTGTGTACATGTATATACACATACGTAACATGTGTACATGTGTGTGAGAGACAGTCTCAGAAAGAGAAAGAGAGAGGGAATTTATATAAACATATCAGCAAGGTAGAGTGTTTTGGATCAGAATATAAATAATTTAAATTTTTGACACAGTCTGCTACAATAGCCCTACAAAAAGATTGTACCAATTTAGACTTTGTGCAACAATATATATAGGGGTAATGTTCCCATTCTTAGTCTAGCTCTAGATAACACCAGCATTTAGACTTTTTGTCAACATTAAAGAAAAATTACTATTGCATTATTTAGTTTGTGTTTTCCCAATTAGTAATGAATAATAGAGCTTATTTTTATGAGTTTATTCATTACTCATTTCTTTTTCTTAGCATTTCCTGTTCATGTCATTTGCAAATATTGATTTTTCAGTTGCTTCTCATTTTCTTATTAATTTGTGGAACTTACATTAATATTAACTCCTCTTTGATTAAATACATTGCATCTCAATCTTTCATTTGAATTTTAATTTTGTTTACAAGATAATAACCACACAAGTTATTTTCTTGTGAAAAGTGTGATGTTGTCAAATCAGCATAGGAGCATTATGATAAAGAAAAAACATTCAGAAGGAGAAATGACTTGCCCAAATTTATTTCTGCCTTTAATTGGAAAACCCAAGATTTGGACCCAGATTTGCTTTTTCAACCACCCATGCTATTTCTCTGTGGATGCTATCAGGGCTTTGATCTATAAATATGCACCTGAAAAGCGAATGTGGGTAACAGATTTTCAATTGCTGGGCCCATCAGCTTCCCTTCAGTCATCTTCAACTTCTTTGCCCACCCCCCTTGAAGGAAGGTGTCTGCTCATCTTTCAAAACTGAGCTCCACTCACACACGTACGAAGCTTTCCCAGATGCTCTCAGTTCAGCCTTTTCCTGCTCTGCCATTATGTGTTGGTGGTATGTGCCTTTAGGGCAGCATCTATCAAAGTCTGCTTTGTGAGGCAGGTATTTATGTCAGGGCTTCCTTCTGCCCTAGACAGTGAACAAGTTAAGATCATCACATCAAGTTCAAGAAATGAAGAAGGGGAAAGATGTACCATTTGTATCTTTCACATTTATCAGGAAATATAAACATCTTCCCAAACTCCCAGGCATTCTGTGAGTGATAAATACATACTGTCTCAAAAGAGCTATTTATTTATTTATTTAAAAATTTTTTAGTTAACACATAATAATGGTACATATTTATGGGACATAGAGTGATATTTCAATGCATGTATGCAATGTGTAACAATGAAATCAGAGTAATTAGCAAATCCATCTTTAATCATTCTGAGCCCTAGTTTTCCCATCCATTACGTGGGATGCTAGCACCTATCTCATGGAATTGCTGTGACAATCAAGGAAATAATATTGCATTAATCATCTGATCGCCCCTTGTATCTAGGTCCTAGCAATGTGTTCTTCTGTGGAGTCTGTTTCTCTCCCCCTTGAATCCGGAATGGCCTCTTCACTTGCTTTAGCCAACAGAATGAACAGAAAGGACCTTGCCTTCGGAGGTCTTGCCTGCTTCCCTTCCTGGTACACTCTTCATACTCTACCATTGACGCTATGGGAAAAAGCTCAGATTTGCCTGGTGAAGAAAGAGAAACCACATGAGGACCATCCTGAAAAGCCAATCCTCAACTGAACTATCAAGTGGCTATAGTCACATGAGTAATCCCAGCTGAAATCTGCTGAGTCTAACCTAGACCAGAAGATATTCCTGACCAACCCATACATTTATGAGCTAAGTAAATGTTTACTGTTGAAGCCACATTTGGGTGCTTTGTTACACAGCAATAGATGACTGATAAAAAGCTTTGCAGTATCAAATTAAGCATGGTCTTGTTGAGCACAACTGTGCACTATTTTTGTGTCTTATTTATTTTTAAATCTTTGAAACATAGCCTAGCACACTACATTGGACATAGTAGGTATAAATAACTGTTGAATTCAGTCTCTTCCTTTAACTGCAATTGAGAATCTGAATCCTTAAGGGGAACATATCATTTCTCCAAAGGCAGGCAGAGTCTGTCCACATTCATAGCGTAAGGAGATTTGGAATAAGCAAAAAAGATTATTGGGTGTCTCCAGTAGAAAATTATGCACTGTTCAGAAGACACCTATTCTGGTAACCTGATACTAGCTTTTTGTTGACTTTGAGCTGTTTTACAGCACTGGATGTTGTGGGGAACTGATGGCAATACAACTGATTCTTGTCTGTGAAGACACAAATGAATTCCATCGAGTGGAGAAACAACACCCTCCCACTCCCAACCCCCACCCTGCCATCACGCTGTCACCATCGTCACCATGGGGAGACCAGTTTCACATCTATTTGCAAGTTCATTTCAATATTCCTGATCTATAATGTGACTGAATTTTGGATTCTTCTTGCAACCTGTTCATCTGCCTGGTTCCTTCATTTAATAAGGAGTTAGATTAAACCTTTGACACGTGTTCATTTTGTATTTGTATGAGGGTCATGATTTTACTTTTGTTTGAAAAATTGTATTTTAACAGTTTGGGGGAGGCTTCCAGATGCCCAGGAGATTCACGTGAGGGAGATGATTAAACGTCACTGCTGAACAGTGACCCTCATGGCCTCTCGAAGCCCACGCAAGACGTCCCTTCTCAGCTCTCAGTCGGAATCACGTGACTCTGACTTGCCACTGGTACTTTGTTGACTCTCTGCTTTTATGATTTTAATTTTCCTCCCTGGTGGTTTTGTATTTTATTTTTGCTTTCGGTTTGTCTGTGGCCAACACATTACTTTCCATTGGTAGCAATAATGGATTGGGGATCTAGTTTTGTATTCAGACCGTTTGGTAATTTCTGGATGTGGATTGTTTATTGAGATCCAGTCTCTGCTGGGTGAGAGACGACAGAATCTGGCTCGTTAGTATTTATTGTTTGTTTGCCTGTTTGTTTATTTCGAGTTCAAATCAAGTAAGAATTTTGTGTCTGCCAGGAGGGAGAATAGCTCCTTGATCGTCATCAGACTGGTGAGTTTGTGTGTTCTGTGTTTTCTTTTGATCTTGGCTGAAATTGCAGAATCGAAGTTCCGAGCTTTCTACGTGTCTGTGCCAATATATCTATAATTCAGTAAAGACTTTACCTCTCAATGTATGCGTATGTAATTTTTTATAGCTTCTGAGGATAGTAATAAATTAGATTGTAAAGTGTCCTAAATTAAAGAAATTCTGTTCTGATTGGTTTACAGAGCTAAATATGTACTTGCATAAATTAAATATTTTGAAAATTCCAAGAATGTAAGAAAATTGAACTTCTAATGCTTTACATGTTCTGTACTTGAAAGAAAAATACTCTTACAGAAACAGACTCAGAAATACATTAGTAATTGAAATTTATATAATTAAGATACATCTTTGGTAGATAAGACTTGTTTAATAATTTTTGTATAATAAACACCATTATATTTGAGACTATATTAAGAGAAATAGTAACAGAGAAATTCAACTGTGAAAATGACTCTGCTTTTCAAGGATTTGCAAAGATTTTGTTTTGTCCTAAAACCATGATTCTCAGTGTTGTCGATTTCTGTCTCCAGACCACTTTATTCTCTTAAAACTTATTTAGGCCTCAAAAGGCTTTGGGTTTTGTAAGTTATAACAACTGATACTTACCGTATTAGAAATTAAGACATAATATTTTAAAATACGTATTTATTGATTCATTTGGCAGTAGCAACGATGAATGCCTTGCATGTTAATAAAATCTTAATGTTATCATCAAATGAGTTCTGACCTCATAGACTCTCTAAGATCTGTCTTAAAATGTCAGTTTGTTCTCCAAACTGAAATATCATAACAAGGACGATACTTGGAAAGTGGATTTTATTTACCTCGGTTTATACTACCTGAATCTGGAAAGCCACGAAATGTACTAAAATCTTAGCAAAAGTTTGAACAGTTTTGATGGGTGTGTTTCCTTGCCTTACTGACTTTACCTGCAATAGAATGTTATTCTTTCTGTGTATAACCTGCCTAGAGAACAAAGATTGTGTGTCTTACCAGAGTAATTCTCTGTGCTTCATTCTGACTATTAAGTCTTTGCTCATTTAAGAAAACAAAGATTCCTCACTTATGAAACAGCTAAAGTTTCTTTACAATCATGTCATTCTCTCTGTTTATTTTTTAATGTTTTGTTGTCTCTTTGGTTAAATGGATCACCAATCATGGTGTCTCAGGCATCTGTGATCCTATTGTAACCAAGCGTTCAGATCTCCTTTGACAAGTTTTTAAATTATTTCCTTCCCTAAATCATGTCTTAGAGATACAAAATAATATAAAAGCTTCAAGTTATGTTTTACACCTAAACTATATTGAGATTTATTAGGAACTCCCTGAAAAATCACAAAAATTTGTTCTCTTACTTTACGAAATGGAAGGTACTAGAAATAAGTAGGTTTATTTGAAATGTTGCTATTGATGAGTTGCATGGGAAGAATGATCAAATCGGAAGAGGTGCTCAGCCTAAATTCGTGTAAGTGTTCCTAATATACATATTTCAGAAACTGTAAGTTATGTAGAAAGTTCTTAGAGATTTGTTAATGCCCTCACCATGCATGATATGTTTTTATTTATCAAAGTCCTGAAGATAGTAAGCAACAACAGAGTAGTATTATCAATCATGACTTTGGCTATTATTTAAAATTCTTGCATAGTAATAACTTCATTTTAATTCGAATCCGGTATCTTCTAGACAAGTGGTTTTTGATGGAAGATGTATGTTAGACTCACCTATGAAGTTTTATAAAAATACACATATCTTGGCCATACTCCAGACTTACTGAATATTTAATATTCTTGGTGTATTCTTAATATATTCCTGATTTATTCTTGCTACGTTATACACACACACATACGTGTCATGATGCTTATATGTTACGACACAAGATTTTTCCTTTAATAACAAAATTAGGTTCATTCATTTTTATAAATTGAATGTAGCATTCACTGACTTCTTTGAAAATAGGCTGACTCATTGTCTTTAAAGATAATGTTTTGCAGTGACTTTATTATCTTGTTTTGCTTTCTACAGAAACAATCAAATTTTCTTGTCAGTGGCCTTATTCTTGTTATGAACTCTTGTCAGACCTTTTCACTTTTGAAAATTATTATTGAAAATTAACCACAGTCATCTTAAGCCACCCTTGTCTATGGTTCTTTGTTTGTTTTTTGTTCTGTTTTGTTGTTTTTACTCTGATGTTTGCCTGAACACTCTACAATCAGTCCCAGACTACACTTTGTGTCTTCACCAAAGACGGATGGAACTAAAGGACCATCTCAGAGCTCCTCGAAGAAAGACTGTGCCAGGTACCCCAAACTTCTGAAACGTCAAAGACCAGTCTGTTGGGTGCAGGTTTCTGATGGCGTCATTCAGGTAACTTTCGGGAATCCCAGTGGGATGAGTCAGGATTTCCAGGATTCATTTTAGTCGGGAAGCAGATGGCTTCATGAGATCGCCAACCCAAGAGTTGCTGGAACGGGAACCAAAATGGGGAGAATGAACTGATGAAGGACATTTCACTGGAGTTGTTTGGAACATTGCTGATGTCATTTTATGGTTTTATTTTCTGGATATACAAGGAAGCCCTTTCTCTTTCTTGTCCAGCTATCTGTAGCCAATAACAATGTAGTAAACTATGCATTTGAAACGTTTTTAAAATGAAACATTTAAAAAATAATCTTATAATCACTGATACCCTTTTCCTTCAAATCATAAACTCTTACTGAGTATCCTTAATTTTCATGGCAATATAGTAATTTGCACAGGTTCAATAGGACTCTGTAGTTTTTTTACCAGTTTATAATAAAAAAATTGATTATGCAATCAAGGCCTTGCTTGGAATGTAATATTTGAGAATTATGCTCATTTAATCAGGTGTGGTCACTTCTAAAGAACTAAAGTTGAGTTTATGGAACCAACATTTAGAAAGACCTCCCAGGAAAAATGGCCTTTATTCAGCTTATAGAGTTTCAGCCTTAAGAAAAGCTACTTCCTGCTGGGAACCTTGGGATATTGTGGGTTGAGAAATGCACCAAAATTTATAGGTACTGCAGGTGAAATCTGGTGGAGAGAGTTTTTTGGGCTTGGCTTCCTAGCCTTGGGATAGTAAATAATAGAGGTTTTTAAAAGTCCAATCTAATATTTCATATGGAAACTTCTAGCAAAGCAAACTTAAGAAAGCCTATATGGTGAATTAACAGTCTTGCTGCACCTATGTAAATAATCAGGCTAGAGTAAAGGAGACCAGCCTTATTTTGTGATCAAGAATAATCTTTCTTTGAGGGGAGAGTATAAGGAAATTTGGAATAAGCAGAAAAGATTAGCAGGCATCTCTAGTGGAAAATTAGGTATTATTGGGGCACATTCTTTCAGGTTTTCTGATTGTAGCCTTCACTGCCTTTGAATCGTAAAGTACAGAGAACTGATGGCAATGCAAAGTGTCCTTTCTATGGACGTGCAACCACATTCTGTCCCATGAAGGAACAACCCTCCCTCACTATGGAAAGGCAGTTTTGCATCCATTTGCAAGTCCGTTTAAATATTCCCAATCTAAACCTGGCTGCTCTTTGAATTTTGCTTTGAACTCATTATGACATCTGCATTGTTCCCTCATTTTGTTTAATGACTTAAATAAAAATTTTGACATGATATGAGAATCATGATTTCACCTTTTTCTTGAAAATTATATTTTAGCAATAAACTATAATCGAACTGTTTGATGTCTACACCTGGACAAGCATTTCTGTCTTAAAGGTTATACAAGGACAGATTCCTTCTCTCTTGGTCTTCTTTTTCTGCCCCAAATCTATTTTCCCATCTTCTCATAATGGAAAAGCTACTCTTTGCTGTGATTTACTTCCTGTTTTTCAAGTAGGGATGAAAATCTTCCCATCTCTAGGGGTGTGCGTGAGACCCAGGCTTGGCCAGTGCGAGCTGCACGTCAACTCTGTCCACTACGATTCGATGAGGGTTGGGAATTTGACCATGCCAGGCAAGCCAGCTTCAGTGAGATTCAATTCTGGATTTTGGGGGGGAAAGATAAATTTCTTCCTGCTGGATTTAATGGAAGAATACACTGTAAACCTATGTAAACCTATAAATGCTGGTGACACTCATGTCACTGCATGAGAAAACCCAACCTGAAGTGAAGCCACATAGACAAAAATGGAGCCAAAAAAAGAAGGAAGCCACCAGGACAATTGTGTTTGAGCCAATGAACGGGGTTCTATCATTTGCAAAAGATTCCTGATTAGTCCATTTCCATAAAGCTGATCTATAGAATTGAAAACTTGCCAACATAGAGCCAACAGAGGTCTAATTTTAAACTGATATTGTAGAAAGGCTATTATATTTATTATTATTACTCAGGAAATATAGCAGAAAGAGAATCTCCACTTCAAACCAAAATTCCAGAACTGAATCTTACTGACTCCAACTTGCCCGCCTTGCAACCACACTGGGCAACCCTTTGTCGCTGCAGTAGAGTGTTGAGTGAGTGCAACAACTGTAGAGTGCTTTGCAAACTCACTCAGAGATGCCTTCCAGGCCAGCATCGCTCTCACACTCCACTTTACTTACTCCATCAAAGTCCCAGCCATGGAAGGCTCTGGAGTCAAATCATAAGCCACTGCTGTCATCTGAGCTGCAGACAAACAGGAGGACTTCGGACTTGGTGCCTTGTCAGCCCCTGGGAAGATGGACAAAGCCCTGTAGAACTGATTCACAGAACCAATTTTACCCTGGGTTTTATTCCAAAGCTAAATTCTAAATCAGAATCACAGAGTTATAAATATTTGATGTTAATGCAGGCCTTCTTTAATTGCACTGTAAAACTGTTTGGGAATTGTAAACAGACAGGGAACGAGGGGAACACAAAGTGGAAGGTAGACTCGGAAATCTGGATTATCCATGAATACGTTATGACCAATAAACAGCACTGTCGAATGTTGAAAAATGACTCCCGCTTAGGTGCTTTTGCTGAAAGATGCTAGATAGAGAAAATAATATTTGACAGTATCCCCATAATTATGCATGTACAGCTTATAAATGACATAGTAATTGAGAGACAACTTTTTTCTAGTGCTGATATTAAGAAATTATTGTCTAGCTTAGAGATAACTGTACTCATGGAATCATTTAACAAGCTGAGCATCTTTGCTTAGGGACCATGCAGTCCTGTGTGTGTTGCGGGAGAGCATATTTTAAAAGTTCTATTTTCCTTTTATCATATCAGGATTTTACTTATAAGAAGTTATATTTCGAGCAGCACACTTTAACTTGTGGTACATAGAATTCTAAGTAATACCAAATTCCATAAAGACTTCTATTACACTTAAAAACTGTATCCTGAAAATTATAAGCACCTATACAATGAGGAGATATAAAGCCTATTTTACATACGTGCATGTTTCCCAACCTTGTCAGATCCAAAAGAATCTGCTGGGGTACTTGATAAAATATAGATGCATTTTGGGATTTTTAACAAGTTCTTACAATCAAGAAATTTTAGGAAACATTGCAAATGTGCCCACCTATATGACATTACATATGTAAAAATATGTGTTGATGGTTGTATATGCATATATGTGCACACATTCTTATCTTTTTTAATGCTCCCTTGAAGGACAGCATGACTGTCTAGGACAAATGACTTTACTTCACTGACTTTTTTGGAGACCTCCTTAAAGAATGTAGGCAGAATGAAGGGCTTCATCCTTTTTGCACACACCTGTATTCTAACTGTAAGTGTCTATTGATGACTTACATGTCTGTCTCTTCTATAAGATGATGAAAGCTTGAATGATAGAAACGTATCTTATCCATCTTTACGACTCTAGGACTTAACACAGAACTGGCGCAGAGTCCCAGCACAAATATCCGTAGATATATAATTCCATTAAAATATCACATAGGAGTGTACGGGGAGAAGTGAAAAGTCTTGCTGCAGAGGGGTGAGAGCTCCAGGTTGAACAAGGCTGGGTTGGAAGCCCCAGCACCACCAGCTATTTGGCGACCAGGGGCAAGTTACATAACCTCCGGAGCTCCAACCTCCCTACCTGTTTGACGTGGGTAAATACAGTGCCCACCTCATGGGCTTGTGAGAGTTAAATGAGGTGTGTAATCTACGTAGCACCGAGGGGTCCTTAGCAAACATAAGCTTTCTTTATCATCAGCAGCAGCAGCTTTATCAGCTATTTTCATTCCTACTTTTCTTAAAAATAGAACTTGCCATTGATGCATTTGTTGACTCCTTAGCTATGTGTTGAACATTAGTTGCAGGCAGGGAACTGAACTCTGCTTCATGGAGGGCACAACAAAGCCTAAGGCATGGTTGTTCCCTCAGGGGGCTCCCAGAGTGAGCTCTTGGTTGAATGGACTCGCCTTCATGATCACAAGGCTGAGTGGGGGTGCTAATGACTGAGACTTCCTGAGCTGCGCTGCTGGGACGTGGGCTGGGGACTACCTAGGTCTCAGCAAACAATTTATCATTTATAAGGGCATTCTTAGTGCAAAACATCCGGGTGGAGGAGGGAGACTGGAATATTTAAATCATTCCCTCTTCACCCACGTTTGGTGTTACGTAGACTCAGCTGGACCAGCCACGTAGAAGGACTGAGCCTTCTCCTCCCCACGACTCTCTGTCGGGGGGCGTTGTCGGCACCAGCCTCTGGTGGTCTCCCTTTTGTGAAGCTTCTGGACCACTGGGGAGATAGAGCTGGGTCATAGTACCAGAGAGCATCAGTTGGCAAGATCCTCAGTGGACAGACAGGGAAACTGAGGCCCAGAGGGGGAAAGGAACTTTTACGTAAACATTCAGATAGGATTAGAGCCCAGGTCACCTTTACAGTAAAGGGATGACTTAAATCTCAGATGTTTACCAAAAATGGTGCCAAATAATGATTTCTAATAATAGTAGTAAGAATACCATACATTTAGAGTCCTCCATATTTAACCCTGAATGTTCATTAGGATCATGTAACTTTAAAAAGAGATGCTCCCATCCCAGACCAACTGAACGTGAACATTAGGAAGACGGAGGGTGTCTGGCTGTTTCCAGCTGGCCCAGCAGGTGATTCTGACACACGGTGAGAACTGACACCCAAGACTTCGGATGCATCCCTTTTGCAGAATCCGTGACCTTTGATTTAAAAGCAGAAGTCACATTTACTTTTAGAATATGCCTGCTCTTGGGTACATGGAAAACAATGGAACATGTGTCAATCTGCATCTTTCCTGTGTCTGAGGCATAGCCTCTCACTTTGAGGCTAAAACAGTATCTCTCCTTGTGATGGAATTAAGACAGCAACAAAACATCATTAGTTCTCCAGAGAACTCACCCCCCGTGGTTCCAAACCCTTTGCCTACATCAGACTCAACTGGAAAGCTTTTGACAACACAGATGGCTGGGCCTTTGCCCCCGAGCTGCTGATTCGGCGGGTGCCCAGATGATGTAGATGCTGCTGGGTTCCAGGGGCCATACTTTGAGAACCACCAGTCTAGCTCATGCTCACTGATAATAGCAATCAAAGGAGATGCCAACAATTTACAAAATGAAAGAAATCAGAAAAAAAAAAAACACTGAATGATTTAGGTTGTTCTTAAAGAAGAACTTTTGATACTTTAAGCAATCATCAGTGACATTGTAAAACCTCCTCCTTTGAAGATTTTGAAAATGGGGCCACTTGTAAGACATGACTCCAATCTTCCTCTGTAGTAGCCCATGTCATCAGCAACCTTCTGCATCTTGTTTCTCCTTGGCTCTGTCTGCCACCAGCTCCCGCTTCTGTCTCTGCCACCAGAGTTGCTGCGCTCTTGGCCAAATTTATAGAGAAAATCATGAACGTAATGCAAAAGGATTGTATGGTTTTCTATAGTCGGTTTGTACAGACCACTTCCAAGTGAACTGGGTTCATATGTAAAATTCTCAGTGGATATCTGACTTCAAAGAAAAAAATAATTAAATCTGTCTGCAGATGTAAGCATGATCCTAGACAGGATTTCTGTGCACAGGGCTGTCTTAAAACACACTGAAATGAAATATTGCTGTTTGTCTAACTTATGGGCAAAAATATTTTAAATAAATAAATGTTTCCTCGAGTCTCAGCTTACAACACAAGTGCATTTGATGCCGGTTCTGCTCGGCTCTGGGGCTTTTTGAATGCATAATGCTGCCCTCGTGTTTGATTTGATATTGTGGGAAAACTTACGATCTTCCTTTTGGAATAAAAAATTAAATTTTTTTGAAGGGGCATGAGGGAGTTTGTGCCAAAGTATGTAGCCATTTCTTGTGGAAGTATTTTAGGGACTGGATAATTTTTCAACTAGATATGTATCGGTTTTAGTTATAATGTTAAGTAGTTCTCCTATTTTGACTAGACATACCTATTATAAATAAACCTGATTCATCTATGAAATTGCATTCTGAATGGCATTTTATAATCCAAGATAAGAATTGTAATTTGGCTTGAATTATCATAATGTACCTATCATCCTAGACATTTCCCAGGCAGGCTCCTTTCTAAGTAACATACGGATGTTACTGCATAGTGATTTGTGCAGTAACCCAGAAAGATGTTCTTGAAAAGTTCTTGAGGGGCTCATCCAGTCAATATTGCAACAAACTGCAGTCTTTGGGGTCCAGTACTTGTGGTTAGAAGGTGACTCTCATTGGCTGAACAACCTCAGTCAAGTCACATTGCCTCTGCAGGGTTCATTCTCTCATTTGTTTACTGGGGATAATTGCACTCTCCTAATGTGTGGTTCAGCCTGGCTTCGTGGGCATGTGACCTTCGCAGTCTTGGTTTAGTGCTCTGCTGTCTTCATCTTGAAATTCTTGATATTTTCCCACTGAGCCCCACAAATTATGCAACTGGTCCTGACATGGTATTGATGGGGTCAAATGTGACACCAAATGTAGGTAGAACCCATGGCACTCCATAAACAGGACTGCCCTCTCCTTAGACTGTGGAATGACTCCACACCTTCCCCAACCCCATGTATCATTAGCAATTTGGAGAACAGGGAATGGTCCACGCATCTATTAATAGCCCCACGTCCACATCCTGGATTTCAAGACAAAGGGGCTTGTTCCTGGGAAGGTGTCCGGAGGGTATGCATGGTACATAGCCTACTTTTAATTGTATACCCTCTGCTCCATTTAGATTTTGTTCCATGCACATGGATTACCTCTTTAAAAATATTTTAAATTGAATAAAAATGAAAAGATAATGGGGCTAGGAATTGTAATCAGAATTCTGATATGGATAACAATTATTCTGTAGAATATTGATTTCTCAGTGCCAAAAAGACCCTCCAACTTCCCAAAGTGTCACCGTCTTTTTAAGTTAATTTTAGCCTCACTTGCTTTCAATTTACACCACTGCTCATATGAAAGAAATATGGCCACCGCAGTAATTTCTAGATTGGAGAAGGGGTCTTTCTCTTTCTGCCTCTTCAACCACATCTTTCACACAGGCTAGGTCAGTCCCGCTATTCATCCCACCTAGAATGTCCAAGGAAATTGGAAGGGACTAATCAAAGCTGAGCACCATCATTTCAAAGGACTATTTTGTTGGGTTAAACTCTCATGGTCATGAAGGATGGCATTTTCACCTCAGCAGAGGTTCTGGTTGAGATTCTGGATGTGGTGAGGGATTAAGGGATTGGATCATGCGCCCGAGAAGTCTACTTAACCGCCATGGAAATTCAGGCAAAGCAAAAGCTGTGGTTTTGAACCTGTTTCATTCACCAGAGCTTCAAAGCGTAGCTTACTGACATGAGCCGAACTATCTGCAAGTGAGCAATACCACTTCTCCCATTCCCTGCATCTTTCGTGGCCTTGAGAACCTGCAGGTCCTAAGAGTGTGTTAGGTACAGTATTATTCTTCTATGGCTATTAACTCTGCCATTGACACTTGTCACAAATTCATTTGCCATCACGCTGTTAGATTTTTCCGTGTTTAAATTGATCTTAGAATCTGAAACGTGTCCCAGGATCAAATGAACTTGCACGTGTAGAGCCTCTTCCCTTGTTTCCTGCCTCTCTTTTCTAACCTGCAGAGAGGGCATCAAAGTTGCTATTCAAATCAAGTCACACACAGGTTTTCCACCCATGGCCAGAGACGTCTGAGGCCGCACCTGCTGAGGAGCCATTATCTAATCTTTCTGGGAAGTTGACACTCTCTCTAGTAAACCTCTTCATGTTTACCCAGAACAGTGTTTTACGGTGTAAGAGATACTTTGCCTTTGAGTGTTAAAGCCACTTTGCACCTGGCATAAAGAAGAGAGTTTTAGGAAGGAAGAGCTTGATGAGTTTGCAGAATGCCTTTCATGTGAAATCTCCTACGATTAAACGTCAGATTTCTCCCACTCCCACTAGGCTTGGACAGTCATTTCTTAGAACACCATGTAGTTTGGGTTCTGAATGTGAGGACTCTTCAGCACTGATTTAATTGCATGCTGACAAAGCCTGGGACTTCTGACAAAGGTGCCACCAGATACCACAGAGCCCAGGCACTGAACTACGGCAGGAAAGGATTCTAATGTTGATACAAAACTCATCACAATATTTGAGGAGTTGGGTTTTGATAAAGACTTCAGGAAATCAGAGAAGAGAGTGCGTTTTGTTAAAAGAACTAGTTTGGTTCTATGGATACAGCTGCTGTCCGTATCTCAGCATGGACACTACTTTTATAAATAACTCTGTGGGCGGTTTCTCCAGGGCTGGCCATGAGAGGGTGGAGAGTAGGGAGGTCATTTGATGGCTATTAAAATTCCCAATCTCAGAAGCTTGCCTAAAGAATGTGCATAGGAGTTTTCCTATATTTGGGGATACATTCATTCTAACAGTCAATGGGGCAGGAAAAACATCCGCAATCAAGAAAGAATGAAAAGACTCTAAGGCAGTAGTTCTTGAACTTGGTTGCAAAGTAGAATCTACTAAGGAACTTTTAAAAATCTTGATGCTCACAGACACCAAAATATTTATCTCAAAGTCTCCAGGGATGAGGATTGGACAATAGTATTTTTTAGAACTCTCCAGATAAGTCCAACATGCCACCATGATTGAGAACCCGTGGTCAATGGAATTTTGATGGGATCTTCCCCACCTTCCTGTCTCATGTGTGCCCAGTTGTGACATACAGCCGTGACAGAAGCCAGCTTCCCTCAAGTTGGCCCAGGAGAGAGGGAACAACCTCAGTGGTTTATGGAGGTAGTTAGTGCTCTGTGACCTGGTGACCACAGAAACTGTGATCTCGGCAGAGGAATGTGAAGAAAGCATGAACTCTCAGGGGAGGGAAAGTCTTTGGGGGGAATATCTACAAAATTAAGACCTGTAAATCACTGATATTTAGAAGGGGGAGACAAGTAAGTAATTTCGATGTCATAAAGCATTCATTGTAAAATGTTTGTCACTCCCCGAAAAAAGAAAAAGCAAAACAAAACAAAACACCACAGAATAAAAATAAAATTGCCTTCGGTTCAAGCCTATCAAATCTTTCTGTCACCCTGTGCACTGGGCTCCAAAGCCTAAAATGCTTCACTTTCTGCCTAAAACCTTGCATTTGTGAAAAGGGAAGGAAAGGAGGGGGGCTGGAGGGTGGAAAAAAATTGTATTCTGTGCTGTTCACCTGTTTGTTGAGTGCTTCACTGAGAGACCAAATCGAAGTAAATGTTTTTTTTTTTAAATTACTTAATGAGTAAATAAATTCTTTGCTCAAAATAATGGCTGTTCCTTTTGCTGAATGATATTAGTAAGAAAAGACAGGTGTTTGCTTTTAAACACAGCTGTTGTTATAAAATTAGCAGAAAGGGTGATTTGCTCCTATTCCATTTGTAAATTACAATTTGGGAAATCATTTGGGATTTTCATCAAATCCACACTCTTACCTCAAGACTCTCCTAGATGCAGAGATAGGGTGAGCTCTCTAGATGGTGGAAGTTAGAAAGTCATTTAGGAATGGGATTGGAATTGTTCATTTTTTTACACCACAAAATAATGACCACTTCCATCATGTAATTGGAATCATGTTTCTGTCTCCTTATCTTCTAAACCTTCAATCGTTTTGCCTCACTTCCAGAATTTTTTCAGCTCTCTGGTCCCATCTCTGCAAAACAGAAAGGAAAAATGTGATCATGAAATTGGCATTTGGTTCAAGATCTTAAAAACAAAATGAATGCCTAAAAGAAAATTAAAGGCACGAGATGCCACGTGTTTCCGTTTCTCCTCCCTCCAGCACTGCTGAGAGGACTGGATGATTCTTGGAGAGCTTGGTTTGTCAAGAGTCTGGACATCTGTAAAGACAATGCTACATGCTTCCTTAGGCAGAGGCTATTGGATTCCAATGACCTTGGGGACCGCAGAGACTAGCGTCTCACACTCAAGGCTCTGAGGGATTCCTCGCTCTGGAAAACCCCGTTGCCTGTCCACTCCAGAAATTCAACTAGAGAAGCATGTCCGTGATACAGCATTTCACTGTCTTCTGAACACATGCTGTAAGGAAAATTCCTTCCACTTCTCCTTAATTTGGGAAGAAGGGGGGAAAAAATCCACAGTATTTTCTTCTAGCATTAAGTAAACCCTTTTTTAAAAAAGATCTATTTAAAAAGTGGTAATAAATCTACATCCTCAAACTGAATTCTTTGCACAAGCCCTGGATTTCTAAATTCTGGGTGGCTGAAATCTGGGGCCATTACTCCTAAAGGCCAGACCTTCAGCGATGCCCCAAATTACTTTCCGGAGGGGGCTGCCGGGGCGTTCCCGTCATTTTAAAGTTAAGACTTCAAACCAAATGGTTCCCTCTTTATTGATCTGCTTTCATCTCCCCTCATTGTATTTCCTGTTTGGCTTTTTTCTCTTCTTCTTTTTTTTTTTTTTTTTTTCCCACCCTGGTGGTGAACACCCTCAAATTGGTGATTGAAGACCTTGAAGGTGCTGTTTACAAAGGCTGTTAATGCCCCGTCCTCATTTCCTGTGTTACTGCCAACAAGCCGGACACAAAGCCCTCCTTAGTAGACACTAAAATATCGGAGAGGGGCCCCGCTGAGTTTCAGTTTGCGGATAGCTGGATGGCTCGGCGTTGTGGACCAAAGGCGCCTGCTCTTTCCCTCTGGCTGGCAAGGAAGGCTTCCTTTTGTAGGCATTTGAAGAGAGATTTTTGAATCACTGGATGATTTGACTGGAAGGGATTTCACAGATCGATGGGATCCAGAGGTTATTGACCTGGAATCCACTCTTCCTGACAAGCCTTGGAGATGGGGCGCAAGGGATGAGAGAAACCCTGGCATCCTGTGCAAATTTTGCCTGGATGTGTACACTTGCACTTCCTTCTGGGGAGACAGTCTATGGCCCGAAAAGCTTAAGAACCAGGGGTCGGCCAGTGCCCTTTTGCAGATCTAGAAACCAGCTGAGAGTCCGCATTTAAGATAACGCCTCTTCCCGTCATGCTTATCCTTTGCAATCTTTCTGGTGTCCTAAACTGACCCGTATTGCAGAGTTAGCTCTATTTTAGGGTTTCGGTGCCTCTGCCTCTTAAATAATGAAGTTGTATTTGATCAGAGCTTTTCATCTCCTGAGAAAGGAAGGACAGGGTGAGGGCCCCGCCATTAGGCTCCAGAACCAGCCAGATCCGGGTTCAAACCCAGCTCAGTCACTTGTGAGCAATGAAAAATTTGGTAAGCTTTTTTTATTTTTTAACATTTTAAGGCTTGAATTTCTTCACCAATATAATAAAGAGAATAATAGCACCTATATCGCTAGGTTATCATAAAAATTAATGAGATAGTGTGTTTCACTGCCTAATACATAGTATTCAATAAATGTTAATCGCTTTCTAAATGACCGCTGTTATGTCCAGGTGAGTAAAAATGGGTAATACATACTCATGCAACACGATTCCATGGATGCATCCAGATTCTGAAAAATAAATCCGAAAAAGAATTTCAGGAAAAGAAATCTAATGATGTGTATAAGCACCTCCGTTGTTCAGTTTACCAGACTTAGCGGGTCGTTACAAGCAAGGCGTATATAGCTAAGTTGGCCCTGGGTGGCCCGGATTCCTGCTGTGACGGCACCGTCAGGCCCTGGTTCCCAGCGAGCAAATCAGGGGATAAGGCCACTCTGTGAAAGTGACGTTACAACATGGAGAACCTTGTTCTGCACGAATTGACAGTTTTTTAAGGTAAACCATTTACCGACTTTGGTGTATTTATCAGAAACAATTAACTTCTCTGTAGTGTGTCATAGAGAAAGTCAGTATCATCATCATCATCATCATCATCATGATTATTTAAATTGACTGTTAATGCATCATTTGAGAATCACCCAGAAAATTATCCTTAAGGTTCTTTTTTATTTCTGTCTTTTATAAAATGTGGAAAATTTAATTTATAATAAACAAAATAGTTATATTGAATAAATATTTAAAAATAAGGAAAAATAATGCAATATACGTCCATATACTCATCAACCTGTTAAGAAACAGATTAGCAATGCATTTGCTGCTCCATATCCTAAATGTGGTCTGACCGTTCCCTTGTTTTCTTCTATATCTTTTTAATCTGTTCAATCTTGTGTGTTTTTGAGCAAAACAAACTTCTGCACTAGGTAATCAGCTGTGATTTTATTCCTTTGGCATGTTTTGAACTTCATCAATATTAGTGTGTAGCTATTCACAAAAAAAAATGATTGAAGTCATAAAAATATAATTTGTCTCCAGAGTTTTCTATAGATTGGTTGTAGTTCCATTCAAAATTTCAAATGGAGATTGAATTTGACATTCAACTAAAATATATATAGCAGACAAAAAGGGCTAGATTTATTCCTATGCATTTTATTTTATGTTGCTATAATAAGTTTTCTTATATTTTCTAACTGTTGATGGTGTTTAGAAAGGGCACTGACCTCTATAAATTGACTATTTTTAAACTGGCAACCTTGCTAAACTTTAATTTTCTTTAATCTTCTTAATCTTTAATTTTCATAATTTTTTGGTAGATAATTTTGGCTTTCCTGTATAGACAAACTACATCATCCACATAGTAGTGGCATTTTTATTTCCTTTCTAATCCTTACACATATTTTTTTCTTGCCTTATTTCACTTTCTAGAGTCTCTAATGTACAGTTGACAAGAAATGGTGGTAGAGGCTGCCCTTTTCTTCTTTGTAATTTTAAGTAGGAGTCATTTATCACTTCAACATTCAGTAAAATGCTTGCCTCAATTTTTAAAAATACAGTCTTTATCAGATTAAGTTTCCTTTTTTTTCCTAAGCCTTTTTTTACTAAATGGACAATAACACATATTGAACACTTTTTTCCTGCAATTAATAATATAATCATGTAATTTCTCTCTTTTCATTTATTACTATGGTGAATAATTCTTTGATTTCCAAATGCGGATTCGAGCTTAAATTCCAGAGATAGATCCAACTTGTCATGATGAATGATCTATTTTATGCATGACTGGATTCTGTTTGCCAATATTTTGTTTAGAATGTTTTCATCAGTGAGATTGATCTGTGCTTTTCTTCATCACATTCTCCTTGACTGATTTTGGAATCACAATTTACTAGTTTCATGAGATGTGCTGGAGAGGGTTTCTTCTTTTATTCTTCTCTGGAAAATCTTGTGTTTGTTTGAAATTATTTGCCCTTTCAAAGTGGGTAGATCTCACCAGAAAACTACCTGAAAATAGAGGTTTTTTTGAGGAATGATTTCTGTGGATTCAATTTCTTTATATTCTAGATACAAGTTCCTTACCCAGTATATGATTTGCAAAGGATGTTCCCATTTCATGGGTTATCTTTTCACTTCCGTTTTAAATTATATATATTTATGTGGTACTACTTGATGTTTTGATATCTGTATACATTGTGGAATGATTAAATCAAGCTAATTAACATAGATGTCACTTTACATACTTACCAATTTTTGTGGTGAGAATATTTAAAACTACTCGCTTAGAAATTTTTAAGTTTGTAGTACATTATTAACTCTAATCAATAGATCTCCAGAACAAATTCCTCCTAACTGAAACTTTATACTCTTTCACTAACATCTCCCCATTTCCCCGTCCTCAAGCCCCGGACAATCACCATTTCACTCTACTTCTATGAGTTCAGCTTTTTTAGATTCCATATTTAAGTGAGATCATGCAGCATTTTCTTTCTGTGTCTAACTTATTTCATTTAGCATAATGTCCTCCAGGTTCATTAACATTATTGCAAATGATAGGATTTCTTCATTTTTCAAGGCTAAGTAGTAGTCCATTGTGTACATATACCATATTCTCTTTATCCATTCATCCACTGATGGACACAACGATAATTCCGTATCTTGGCTGTTGTGCATATTGCAACATGAGAGTGATAGTGCAATGAACATGAGAGTCTAAGTATCTCTTTTATATTAATATATTGATTTTATTTCCTTTAGATATATAGCCAGAAGAGGAATTGCTGGATCATGCAGTAGTTCTGTTTTTAATCTTTTGAGAAACCTCCATGCTGTTTTCCATAATGGTCACACTAATTTACATTCCCACCAACAGTGCACAAGGGTTCCCTTTTCTCTACATCCTCTCTAACACGTATTATCTTTTGTCTTTTGGATAAAAGCAATTTTAATAGGTGTGAGGTAATATCTCATTGTGTTTTTAACTCACATTCCCTTGATGATTAGTGATGTTGAACATTTTTTCCCTACCTGTCAGACATTTGAATATCTTCTTTGAGAAATGCCTATTCAGGTCTCTTGTCCATTTTGTAATCAGGCTATTTTCTTGTCATTGAGTTGTTTGAGTCCCTTATATATTTTGGATTACAAAATTACAAATATTATCTCTCATTCCATAAGTTGTCTCTTTCACTCTGTTCATTGTTTCTCTTGTTGTGCAAAAGCTTTTTAGTTCGATTCAATCCCGTTTGTCTATATGTTTGAAGTTTTTTCATTTTCTTAATGGTATCCTTGGAAGCACAAGTTTTTAATTTTGATGAAACCAAATTTATCTATTTTTTCTTTTGTTACTTGTGTTTTTGGAGTCACATCTAAGAATTCATTGCCAAATACAAGGGCATGAAGATTTACTCCTATATTTTCTTCTAAGAGTTTTATAGTTATAGGTTTTACATTAAGATCTATAATCCATTTTTGAGTTATATTTGTGAATGGTGTGAGGAAGAGATCTAACTTTGTTCTTTTATATGTGAATATTCAGTTTTTCTAGACCATTAGTTGAAAAGGCTATTATTTATTATTCTTCCCCCCTTTGAATTTTCTTGACACCCCTTGTTGAAAATCAATTGACCACAAATGTGTGTGTATATATCTGGACTCTTAATTCTATTCCATTGATCCATAGACCTATCCTTATATCAGTACTCTGTAGTTACTTTCTTTTTGTTATGAATATATAACTCTTATCACACTCAGAGACAGAATAGTGAGATGGTTAGAAGCATGGGCTCTAAAGCCATAAGACTTGGTTTCAAACTTATTAGTGGTGTGGACTTAGGCTATTTATGTAGCTCCATGAGTTTCACATTCTCCATTTATAAATTAGAAATAATAATGCTGTCTGCCTAATGGGATGGTTATAAAGGTAAAATGAGTTAATATATGGAGGCACTTGGAATAGTGCTTTGCTCATCTTAGTGTAATTAAAATACTTTTATTATCTATTAAGTGTTAATATGTTAGCTATTGTTGTTGATTATGTGATTCATATTATTACATGAAGCAACCTTTTAAAATGTGTTAGTACTAGCAATAAAAAAAAGAGTACGTGGCTGGTTTTTAAAAATGCTTAATGAGTATCATTTAGTGCATACTATTTTAACTCTGAAGGTCCATTCATCTGTTTAGATCCATTAGATCAAGCTTAGTAAATATGCTGTTCAAATATTCTACATATATTTCATATTTTTGGCTGTTTCATTTTTCATTTCTTAAAAGGGTATTAAAATTTTTCACAGTGATTCTAGATTTTTGTTAATTTCTTCTCAGATTCTAACTTTTTTTCTTTATATATTTTGAAACCATGTAACTAAGAATTTATAATTTTAAAAATTTTGTATAGATTCTTACTAATTTGACTATGTTATCATTATTGTGTTTATTATCTTTATCTTTGATAATGTTTTTTGCCTTAAATTTTATTTTGTCTGAAAAGATGATAGCCATATTAGCTTTCTTTTTCAGTTCGCTTTTGCTGGGTATGTCTTTTTTTTATCCTTTTACCTTCAAACTTTAGGTCTTTATATTTTAATATGTGTCATGCAAAACAGCATATACCTGCTTTTTGTTTGTCTTTTTTAAAATATAGATTGTCAATCTTTATAAATAAGGAATAAATGCACTCCATTTACATTTATTGTAATTTCTGATCTGCTTGTATTTATTTTTACCACTTTGTATCATGCTTTCTATTTGTTCCATTTTTTCTGTTTATTTTTCTCCTTGTGTTCCTTTTTTTATTGTTTCCCCCATTCATTTCATTATTTAACTTATTGCTTTGTAAATTATACATGATCCCTCTTTTTTTAAATTTTGGTGGTAACTCTAAGGTTTTTGCATACGTACTTACAAAACCTAAAATTAACTAATATCTTTGTTTTTCTACTAAAATTTTAGAATGCTCTAAATCCAGTCAACCTCTTTCAACTGTAATTTTCCTAGAATTTTGTCTCTCTATATTTTAACTCCTCAGAATAACATTACTATTTTTTTTACAATTAATGTTTGCCTAAATTTAATTTTAAATACAAATTCCTTCTGCATCACAGACTTCTTATTATCTTTCTTAAACAAGAATCTTTCAGTGAAAAATTTAGTTACTGTTTAACTGAATGTGTCTTTATTTTTTCATTCTAGATACTTTGCATGCAATTTTAGGTTGAAAGATATTTTTTCTTAGCACAGTGAAGACAGTATCTCAATGCCTTCTTGCTTCCATTGTTGCTGTTGAGAAGTCGGTTGTTACTTTGATTGTTGTTCCCCCATAGACACTTAATCTTTTTTCTCTGATTATATTTAAGATCTCCTCTTTATTTTTATCCTCTTCCTTTTCATTATAATGTGACTGGATATAGTTTTTGGGTGGATTCTTGAGGTTTCTGAACTGAAGATTTGTGTCTTTTATAAATTTTAGAAAAATCTCAGCCTTTAAATATTGCCTCTCTGTTTCTTATTTTATCTTTCTGAAAACTCGTGTGAACTTATGTTAGACCTTTTCTTTCTCTCCTCTTAACCTCTTTTTTTATTTCCTATTTCCTTGTCACCCTATACTGTATTCTGCATAATTCCTTCTGATTGAGCATCCAATTTGAAATATCTTTGGCTATTTAGAATTTATAGTTAAAAATATCCATTAGGTTTTTAACTTTAAGTATTATATTTTTTCAGTTTTAGAAGTTCTATTTGGTACTTTTTCAAATCTATTATTTGCATCATCTCTTGCTCCTAATGCATATTTCAATCTCTTATATTTTCTAATTATACTGAACATACTTTGTTTACATTTTATGCTTTATGATTTATTATCAAATGCTTTGCTGTTGTGATTATGCCTTTTATTTCTATTATCTCACATTCTATTTGTTACTTGTGATTTTCAACTGCAAGCCTATATTGCTTGGAATTCTATTTCTACAGAGAATTATCCTGCCCATTGTTTGGGGGCTCCATAAACCTCAGACCCCTTTAAAATACTTTTTCAGCTTAAGGAATTTGGGACAACAAGAGCAGCTTTGTGATTAAAAATCATCTTGATCCATTTTCAAGGTGGAGGGAGTCCAGTCCAGTTTCCATGACGTTTCTGGTGTGGCATGTGTGTAAGTGGAGTTCTTCTATTTTACCCCCACAAGAAGGACGAGGTGCTTTGGTGTCTCTTTGTCTTCCATGTCTGATGCCCTCTGTAGCCACGTGGAAGGCAGAAGCCAATTTGAGTACTCTTCATACTTTCCTTCCATAGGTTCCTGTTTTCCTTTTGTTTTCTTCCCCCTGGGAAGAAGATTCTTTACTGTTTAAAAACAATGTAGCTCAGTAATTCATTTAAAAGTAAGGAGTTTCTCCCCAATTTTTCAGCACAGTTTTTTTTTAAATTTGTGTGAGCATGTTGTGTGTGTGAGTGTGTGTGTGTGTGTGTGTGTGTGTGTCCACACGTGCAGGGGTAGTCCACTCAGCACACGTATGGAACTAGAAAACCTTCCAGACTATTCTTCTTCTCCCTATTCCTGTATCATTTTTGAAAGTATCCCTTGCACAACAATGCAAAAATTTTTTTTAGTATTTGAGATTGAATTATTTCCTTATAACTCATAAATGCATGTTCATGTATTCTCATTTTTCCAGTGAGCTAGGAGAAAACTTAAACTTTCAGACATCCTGGACAATGTGTGCATTTTAAAAAAATTTAGTGGCTTATGTAAGCTGTTTTTGCATTCGACAACTTTAAGCCTGTCTTTCTAATGCTTATGGGAAGACAAGAAAAAGTATTGGTTAGGAACAAAACTGAAATGTCCTGTTATGCTATCAAATAAACAAAAGGGGAGGAGACACACAGCAATAGAAATTTTATACCAGTAAAAGCTCTCACACCAGGTTCCTGTTCGGGGGGAGTAATTTGATATAATGAAACATATTAATGGAGAATTCTGAACAGTAGCTCCCCAGTGAACATTTTAGTCATTTGTAATTTAGGATTTGGGACAATATTTCTGTGTCCTTCTTGGAAAAATTACACAATACGGATCAAGATTACGGACTCTGGAATCAGACAGGCCTGGGTGTGAGTCCTTTACTCTGTTGTAAGTGGCCTCTAAGCCTCAGTTTCCTGCTCTTAAACTGCAGATAATGTTAGCACCTACTTGGTACAGCTGTTGTGAGGACAGACAACACTGTATTTGACAGGACTGACAGGCACTTGTCACAATCTATGACACATTGCAAGAACTCAAAAAATGATTAAGTTCCATTATTGTTGTGATTCAGTACTATTTACATTTGTCCACAATGAAGTGATACAGCCAATCAGCACCATCAAATATGAGCCAGCTAGCCAGGAGCTGGGGGCAACTCTTCTAATCACATAGTAGTGATTAAAGGTGCCCCAAAGGATGCTGGAAATTTGCCCAAACACCCTTGAAATAAAAGTGTTTTCAATTCATAATATAAAACAACCTGTATTATGAGACATTATGTTTGGAAGGAAGAAAAGGATTGAGGGGAAATGCAAAAACAAGCAGCTAGTCCACATCCTGATTTCCACAGAGTGGGGACCACTCCTGCGTAGAAAGGGACAAGATGATGTTCCATTATTTAATGGAGTCTATTCTATGTTAAGCAAAGAAAGGGAGTGAATTTCTGTTGTTGGATGACAAGGCTGGTTTGAAATGTATGTCAAGCAAATGTATGTTAAGAAATAAAGAGGCCTAAAATGAGTTTAATTGTAGAGATGCTAAAAGCATGGCAGTACGTGTGTGCCAATAGTGCAACTTGATCCAAACTGCATTTGGACTGAGCCTGTAATAAATTGTCGGAGCTGGCCTTTGCGTTCGCTTAAGCTAATACCGAGTGTCTCATTTCTACAAAGTAAATCACAGTGGCTTTGGTACTTTATTTTCCATCTTGTGTATAAGTAAACTGCAGGATCAATTGGGAGGTAGAATCAATCTGCTATTTATTACCTTGAAATGTGACACCCTATTTTAAGTGCCCTATTCCCTTATGACTTCACTTGAGAACAGTATTATGTCCAAACAATATAGAAACCAGCTTTACAGCTCCTGGGTTTTTTGGTTTTTTTTTTAAACTTCAGCCGGGATGGATTTACATTGTACACAACTTTCAGAACCTAAATAAGTTACTTACTGGATTTTGAAACAAGCATGTAAACAAGGCAGAACCATTTGCGTTATTTTTCTTTTCTTTTTTTTTTTTTCTTAAATCTTAGCAGAATGCATTCGTGTCCAGAGCATTTTTTCATTTAAAAAAAAAAAAAAAGCAGGACTCCCATTGACCCACCAATCATGGCTTAACGTTCCAAAGAAAATAAATAAAAATCTCATGTCTAGGGAAAAGAGTTAGGCTTCATGGGGATTCTGTCATCTTGTCATTATACTTTGCAAAGAAACCGTGGTCTCTAATTTATGGGTTTCAGAAAGAATGCCTCCTCACACTGCTGGGAGGTTGAAAGGGCAAGAGATCTGATGTATATCAGGAAGGTTAAACCTAATCTTTGTGACCTGCCACCCGCCTTTCCTGATTAAAACATGAGGGGCCGGGGCCCAGCAAAGACCCTCCCTCTAACGCACTGTCTGTATCTTGGTCCCGGATCTGAGTCTGAGGTCCTCGGCTTATTTCAAAACAGTCATTATTTGGCTTGCTGGTGACTACACAAAACGTCTCTACCAAGTGTGATAAAACATTTTTAAATGCCCCAAACTGAGTTAGATGAAATTGAAGAGAAACTGGCAGTAATGAAAGGCTGGTGACAAGCTTGATCCCCATAAATTTGGATTTTATTAGGGCTTAAACTTAAGGTTAACCAGGAAACGAAGTAAAGAAAGAGACTAAAACTTTAAAGGTGATCCAAGAAAGAGTGTGTTAGGATCGCATTATCTACCTAGCTGGGATGAAGTGAAGGTCTTTTTTCTTTCTCTTTCTTTCTTCTTTTTTCTTTCTTTCTTCCTTCCTTCCTTCCTTCCTTCCTTCCTTCCTTCCTTCCTTGCTTTCTTGCTTTCTTTTCTTCTTTCTTCTTTCTCTCTCTTTCTCTTCCTTCCTTCCTTTTCTCTTTACAGCTGTGTGTGTAGTGCATATGCATAAGTTCTTAAACGTTTCAAGCTCAACAGTGTCTCATATGGAATCCATCCAGGGCTTCTTAGAAGATAAACTTAGGAAGGAAAGATGGTTTCTTCCTTTACAGAAGTAAATTAATTAATATCAATTAATCATCTGATACTTCAGGGTGCAGCTCACCTGGGCCTCTCTTCACCCCTCTGTAAGCCTGAACCTCACGTTCTAAGCCTTTGGCGTCATCTCCAGGGGATCCGGGCTGAGAACAAAGCAGAAATGAAATGAGCATGAACATACACACTGCAATGGGAACTTAAACCAGGGCACAATTGCTTGTGTGAAGGAAAAGTTCCTCCTCCCCCCTCCATTCCTTCAGACCCTCAAAAACTTGTCTACGACAGCTAATATGTTCTGGGATTTATAGGAAAATTTATTATTTTAAAGATAAAATAAAATTTTACATTGTATACAGCCTAGGACAGACTTCGAGAATAAATGTAATTCTCTTAAATTATAAGGAGCCGTAACTTCTGGGTATGTTCTCGCATCGTTGCCGTGTAACCTTCAGTCAACCTGGAAATCACAAGGGACTTTTGATTCTAAACAATAAAGTTAGAGAAAGTCTTATATCCACAGGGACAAAATTCAAAGGTTATTTAAAGACAAAAGGGGAGTGGGGGGTGGGGAGATGGACAGAAAACTAGACAGACAAACTATTCATTTCTTATCACAGTCAGCCAATGTTAATTAAAACATCATTGCAATGTCTATCGGCAAGGAAACTTCTGCTAGCTCAGGAGGCGAGTGCATATGCAATCATAAAGATATCTTGGTTATTTATCTGCTGTTTAGACCTCATTCCTTTGACTCAACAAGCAAGGCCCTCTCCGCCCCCTCCCCTGCCCTCATTTTATGACAGACCCTCTGTATACTCCACCAGAAAGAGGAGGGAAACATATGGGCCCTTGTTTGAACTTCTGTAATGAATCCTTCCAATATGCTATTTCCTTGAAAAGTTATTTTTAATTTTATTGCGGTCTGTTTGCGTATTCCCCCCGACAATCACTCGGACAATATTCGTAGTGGCAAAATGGCTTTGAAGGGTTCTTGCCTCTGAGAACACTGCGGATTTACAGGACATGCCAAGGATGAAGGCCGTTCTCATGTAGCTGGGCTACGCTGAACGCTGGCAGCTCCCTCCGACACCGGGGGGAGCGGGGTGGCTTCCTTCCCAGAGCCTGGGACTCCTCCCTGCTGTTGTTTTGATTTGTTTTCTTTCAAGAAAAGATTGGCCACTAGCGAATCTCATTCTGTATCTGCCAAAATCCTCTCGAGGAAACAAACCAGAGGTTTCAAGCTGATGGCCCACATGCCAGGTTGGGCCACAGTTGGGATCTGGTGGACGTGCACAGTTGGAAAACGTTTTTAAAGAATCTGGAAAGGTTCAAAAATTGTAATTTTTATATAAAATTGGGTTGATAGATTTTTTTTCCATGAGAATGCAAACTACTGTGTGAAGATTTTCTCTTGATAAATTAGAAGAACTAGCAAGCTGGGCTCACCTTCCCACATGGCAGCCAACTCCATTCTCCCCACTGGAAGGGATTCTAATACAGACGGTAGTTGTTCAGGCTGCGTGGTTGCAATCACTAAAGTACCTGCCTGGCCCCTGCATAGTTACTGAATTTGGCACTCTGAAATAACCAGTTTAAGGGCAAGTTATCAGAAAGTTTGTTTTCAAACAGGCAGGAGGTTAAGCAATGGGTATGTGAATTTCATTCTTTCTTAGAAGACGCTTAGGGCTTCTGACTCTTCTAGAAAAAATTTTGTATTCGTAATAATTAGACATAACTTCCTCATCTTTGCCTTTTTAACTCCAGCCATGGTGTCTACTTCCATACCCTGCATGTATTTTATGATTTGTTGAATAAAAGAATGAGTGAGTGAATGGGATTCTCATCAGAGGCTAACAGAATTGACACCTACTAGGTGTATGAAAGTGTATTTCTTGAGGATCCATTCTAGAATTCCCTTCCACATCTTGGTCTAAAGATGGCGGTCAGATTTTCCCTCCATCTAAGATTCACTCCCCTGAAACTCCAGTGGCAACAGCTGGGATTTACCATAAGAAGCATGCCATATATATATATATATATATGTTGAATAAATTAATTAACTGATGGAGTTTCATGAATATTAGCTTTACTATTTGAGCACTAATAATGTGCCAGGCACTGATCTAAGCACTTTATATGAATTAACTCAAAACTTTATCCATATTTTACAGATGAGAAAACCAAGATGAAATGTCTTTTGCCTGAGTCTGCAGGCAGTAAAATTTGGTGCCAACATGTAAATCCAGGAGATCTGACTGAAGAGCTCACTATTTTAAAATTCTGCTTTGTTTTGGATTTTTAATTGCAGTATCATTTTTTTAAATATAATAGTATAGTGGCTATGCATGTTCCCAGGAGAGGCTATCCTTCTTTAACCTTGATTTCATTTTCTGAAGGTAATTTAATCACATGAGTAGAAAATCTACACCTATGCATGTGCTTTGAACTTTAATTTTAAGAGGATTTTTGAGAACCAGTGAATAGTATGGGCAGAGATCGAATGAGCCCAGAGCATCTGGCCCATACAGAGTTGCTCTCTTTTTATATAAGGGCTCTTGATTTAGTTAGATAATTCTAAATTATCTGTAACAAATAGACCCAGCCATGCATAATGGCTAAAATTTAACAGACGTGTGTTTTTTCCTGGTGTAGACCAATGAAGGGATTCCTGGTAGAAGGGGGCAGCTTTCCTCCATGCAGACATTCAGGGATTCAGGAAGATGGAGTCTCATACATTTTCAGCCTGTTGCCTACAAAATTGTGATGTCTGTCTCCATTCCATCCAGCCAGAAGCAAATAAGAGCATAGAAAACCCCCCAGAGGAGGATTTTGTGGGCCAAGCCTGGAAATGACTCATGTCTCATCCCTCCCACATGCCATTGACCGGAATTTAATTATTTGGCCATACCTAGCTTCAAGGGAAGCTGGGAAATGCAGGCTTGCTGCATGCCCGGGAAGAATAAGGAATGAGGACTTCGGTGTGCAGCCAGCTATCTCTCACCTCTCTTGAAGCTAAAAAGCTTGTATTAGGAAAATTTGCCCAGACTATGTCTTTCAGAAATACCAACATAATGCAGCCAATCCTCAGGCCTTCCCAAAAGTGTGTCGGCAGATTGCAATTTGGAAATTAAGCTAAAAGGTATGATTGGAAAACATTTTAGTATCAGCAGCATTCACTGAAAGGTCAGTACTTTGAAACTCTAGAGCATGAATTTTTTTTTAGAGGATATTAGAGAAGTTTTTAGAGAATATTTAGAGAAAACTAAGAATAATCTTTTCAGAATCCTTTCCCTACATTTCAAATTAACAGAGACAGCACTAGGGTCGTTACTAATATGATCATGGGGTTAGTCACCATTGCCTTTGCAGGAGGTAGAGATTGCAGAATAAAATTTAATGCATTTGGCTTTTGGAATGAATAGTGCTTTTCTGAGGACATTTTAAAATTTTGTTTGTTTCGTTTTGTTTTTCTTGATGGTCTTAGTGGTAAAGCACAGGGAAAACTAAGGGAATGAATCATACCAACTTGGCCAACTTGAACACTTATCTCGTGGGCATTCCTTCTTTGCTTCAACACAGCAGAAACTAAAACCAAATAGAAACTTTTTGACTAATATGCAGCTTGGAGTTTTCATACCACTATTTACCTTTGGAAAAAGCAACGTAGGACATCTCTAGCTCTTACAGTACAGTTTCTAAGCCCCATTTCTCACTGGAGAAAGAAATGGCTGGTTCTGGGTCTGAGGAAAAATATACAAGGCAAAACTGAATTATCTTGTCATTCCAAAAAGCAAGGAAGATATAAAAGACTGCTAGAGTTACGCCAAAAGGACTCAGGAGCCAAAAGAACTTAGAAGATGCCCAGGGGTCAAAAATAGAATAATTGTAGCATTAAACATGTAACAAGTGCAATAGATTAAAATATATCACGTTTCAATGCATGAGCTCATAATGACATAAAACAACATACAAATAAACATATAGCAGCGACTACAACAATAGCCTTAATGTTCATCTTTAGACATTGATAGGAAAAAAATTATTTTGAAAAATTGTGAAAAACAAAAAAAAGAAAGAAAGAGGAAAAAGAATTAAGCATTTGTCCTATATTTCATCCATAAACTGCCCATCAAAGTAACAAAATAGTTAATAGTAAAGGGACATTTCTCTTTACAGAAGTATGTCAGCTTAAGGAATAAGTGAAGAAGTAATGGCAGAATTAGAATATCACCATTTTTTAGCTCATTATCAATGGCTGCTAAGATCACAAAAAAGAAGACACCAGATTTTGGGTGCCTCCTATTGCAAGAATACACATTTCCTAAGAAGTAATCTTGACAAAAACAATTCTTAAAATATTGAATCTGATCGAGCCCCTAAAAATAACAACCAATTTATGCAAGGAGCAGAGAAATGTGTTAAAAGACACCATGGGAACATAAATATCAAAAGCCAAATTGTGGAAAACATCACAGGGCAGATAATATGGTTTCTTCCACAAATAAATTGTATGATAACAAGGAGGGGAGTTTAAAGAGACTTAAAGAACAATCAAATGCAATATATGAACATTGCGTGGATCCTGATTCAAACAAACGGTTATTTATTTTTTATGTCGCATTTATGAGATAATTGGGCAATGTGCCCACTGATTGGATATTGGATGATAGTAAAAGTTATTGTTAATTTTAAATGCAATAATGGTATGTGTGTATGTGTGTTTAATGAGTCCTCATATTTTAGAGATACATGCTGAATTATTTATGGATGAAATTACATGTGCCTGGGATTTGCTTCAAAATAACTGGGGAGAGGGAAAGAGTAGGAGTACCGTGTATAAAATGAGATTGGCCATGATTACAAAAAAAGAAAGGAAGATAAAAGAAAGAAATAGCAGAGAGGTTAAAAGGACAGGCTCAGAGCCAAACTGCCTAGGGTCAAATCTTGTTTTTGTCACTCCTAGCTGTGTGATCCTGGACAAGGGAGTCCAGAAAATTACCTAAGGTTTTGGTGCCTCGGTTTCCTGATCTGTGAAATGGGCCTAATAACAACAACCACCTCAATTGGGTGTGTGGATCAAATGAGCTAATAGATGGGAAGCGAATGGTACATGTCTGACATGGAACAATTACCTTTCAATAAGTGTTTGCTATTATTATTTTATTATTGTTATTGTTATTATTATTCGATGAACCTCTTAATTGCTTTGGAGCTGGTGAGGCCACTGGTGCACACCTGTGGTACCAGTGCAGACTCTGGTGACCTGACCCAGATGGAGACCCTTTGGTCTCCAATGTGTCCCAAACCTCCTTCCTAGCCCAAGATGGCACACAGAGCTTAGGTCTTATTTCCACGATTGTCTGCTTTCTGGCTTCAGAGTGTTCTAGCTCGCCGATTCAATCTGCTTTCAGAAACACATGCACCCCTTACCCACTCCTGCCTGGTACTTTTGCTTTGGTTGGCATCTTTGGCCTAGAAGCCCCTTTCTTCTTTCTGTCTAAACTTCAGTCCTCTTGGGCGCCTGGCTCCCACCCCTTCTGCTCAAGGACACATTCCTGAATGAGACAGGATACTCTGGCTTCCTTCTCCTCTGAGCGACAGGACGTTGGCTGCGCATACCACACACTCTAGCTTTTAAGCGTGTTCAGTAGCACCAGTTCGCACTGGCTCGCACGAGGGTCTGTGATGAGGTCTCTTCCCATCTCCCACGTTTGGTGACGCCACGTTGGTAGATTGAAATTGACTACGTTGGGAGTTTTTACACCACAGCAAATACGACCAACCAGGCATCTTTTCATTCTTCTCTGTGAGACAGATGTTAAAATTTTACCAACACACCACTAATTATCTCTGCTCATAACTGTCTGCCCATTTCTGTATCTATCCTGTGCCTAGTACTGGGTGTGGCCCATGGTAGGTCTTCAACAACTGAATGAATGGATGCTGAATGCTGTCATATATATATATATGTTTTACATTTTCCTTCAAGCTCAAACACCTTAAAAGCAGGGATCACGTCTTACATTCTCTATAGTGCCTAATAATAATGGACACGTAATAGGTGATCAGTAAAGACTCACTATCGATTGATTACAGAAAGGAATTTAATAATATCCTTCAGTTTTAAGCAGAAAATCCACTTTTCTTTTTCTTTATGGTTGACAATACCCAGACACTCAAAACCAAGATGTGAGGGACAGTTTTATCGCTCTTTAAAATAAACAAAAATCTTCTTTCAGCAGCATCTTTAAAATCTTTGAATGTCTCAGCAAGATTTCCTCCACTCCAGGCTATGATCACCACCTTGGGGGACTTAGGGTGAGGTCCCCCCTGGCTTATAATTGCCAGGCTAGGCTCGATGCACAGTTCCTTTGCAAAACCTCATCTCCTTTGTAGAGTTTATTAATCTTGGCAAACCGGAATAAGGCCAGAAACCAGGGCCGTAGCTGAGGGCCAGAGGTCTCCTCCCCGTCCGTTCCGAGGGAGCACAGGCTGGGCCAGCTTCAGAGACGGGGGAGAGGCAGGTCTTTCGCATAAGACCTGTGTCTGGTCCAAACCCCAGACCTGGCCGCACAGGGAGGCAGTGGGTGGCTGTTTTTTGAAGAGGCCATTTGCCTTTAATATTTTACATGAGGGATCTTTCTTTAATGTTTTCCCATGATGTATGGAACTTGTAGAGTTTATGAAAGAAGCAATTAAGTGGGCGGAACCTGTAAATCAGGCTGATGTTTAAAAGTATGCTCCTCTGCTGCAGGGCCACGGTAATTATTCCGCCCCCCTCCCCGTCGCAGGGCTCCCCGTCCCTCGGGCTCCTCGGGGTGCAGGGCTCCTGGTGCTTCCTCCCAGGGAGCACAAGAGGGCAGCCCCTCCCCTCTGTGCGCATGAGCTTTGGAGACAGCCTGAGCCCCGCTGCTCATCCAGAGGGTCCATCTGTCCTGCCTGGTGTTGTCCCTGCCATTGTCATACTCAGCCTCCCCGCGTCTCCTTATTAAATGTTTATAAATCTATTTGCCTCGATGAGTTCATCAAACCGTCAAAGTCTCCTCCAACTCTTACATTACAGACAGGGTTTTCAGAAGATTCTGGATGCTGTATAAAGATCAAGGGCTTTGGTGAGGAAGGGTCTTTCAAACTCCCTTATCTTCCAAAAGCAGGACCCTAGTGAAGTTATCTGACCTTGAGCCACAGTTTTGTCATCAGTGAAATAGCAAAATGGGGCGGATTATACCCTCCTTAGAGGGCTGGTAAGGCATTTGAGTGAAATCATGTGGTTTGCACTTATACCAATCGGAATGGGCCACAGTAACAACGACAACAAACTCCAAAACCTCAGTGGCTTAGCCAGACGGAAGCCAATTTCTCATTCGCATGAATTCCAGTGGAGGCTCTGGTGGGAAGGCTTCCATGTGGTGACGCAGGGCCCCAGGCTGTTCTCATCTAGTTATTTCTGCATATTCTAAGCCCTTGGAGTCCTCCCTGAAACCCTGCGCAGATGAGGGCAGAGAAGGTGTGGAGGAGCCTAGCGGTTAGAGTCAAGCCTGATGTTGCACATATCCCTCCCATCTGCTTTCTGTTGGCCAGGTCAGTCACGTGGCCCAGCCTGACCACAGAGAAGCTGCCTGGGAAGTGCTCCCGGCCAGGAAGAGAGGAAAATGAGTTAAATGAGCACGTAGCATCGCCTCCGTTACAGCACCTGAAAATGTTAATTCCTTCCCATCAGCAGGTGGCGAAACAATGGTTCGGAGAGTCCAGCCAAATAACCCAAAGTAATACAGCCAGAAAGTAGTGAAACTGGGACACAAACCTAAGTCCCCTGACTTTGGGAGACTTCTGCCTACCTAGTGCCCTACGTATATCCCAGAGAGGGCAAGTTGGTTGCATTCCAGTTATAAACTCAAATTGTCATCAGTGGGTGGGGAAGTGCTGGGTTGAAAGGATTCTGAGGCAATATTGTTATGGCTTAGTTATGTCTGCTGTGAGTACAGAAAGAGGGAGTGGTATCCTGCCTGCCACGGGCCTGTCATTCCACCTCTGTTCTCTCCCATCCTTCTTCAAAATGCACATTCCGAGTGCCCATTCCCTCCAAGTTCCCTTATAAAGTGGCCCAGGGTTCATAAGTCTTAATAGAGCATCCTTGCCTAATACTAGACTAGCACTAGACTAGCACTAGACTCCCCTTTCTTAACTTGAAAGAGTCACTTAAGCTGGACAATTTCATAGACTGAGGCAGGCCAGGAGAGAGCCATAACCCATACCTGGGCTCACCCATGACACGCACGTTTCCACCTCCACACCTGTGCCTGTGCCGTGTTTTCTGGCGAGGATGCTCACGGGCTCATCTTGTTTTGTTTTGTTCTTATTCTACACTTTTTCATCTACCGAAATCTGAATTGCACCCCAAGGTCCAATTCAAGTGGCAGCCCCTCCTTCAGGAATTCTCCTTCCAGCCCAGGACCCTGGGAAGAACCATTTTGGCCCTTGTCATACTTCACCTGTATTATCACAGTTGATTATGTTTATCTCTTTCCTCCTAGATTGCAGGGTCCTGGGGGCAGAAATCATTTTGTCCTTATCATCCCTCTTCTCACTGCCCCACTGCAGTCCACAGCCCACTCACACAGGCGCACACACGTAAACACACAGGTCATTGGGGAAGTGTCGCCTGATGTTTCTGCAATAGAAAGATAGCTGGGTGGATGGGAGGCGGGTGGGTGGATGGTTGGGTTGCTCCTAAATGTCCTGCAAATTATTAATTTCTCCATCAGGAGGCAAAGCGTAAGGGAGGCCACCTCCCAACAGCAGCCTGCTGGTGCACAGAGACTCCTCTCGTGTTTCTTACAGAGGTCTGATGGAGGATGACTGGAAATCCAACAGTGTCAGTCCCTTTAACAAGATGGCCTCCTGCAGTGGAGACAAAACAAAGTTAGAATCAGGTGGACCTGGGCTCTGCCATTTACTAACCCCATAACATGTGACTATTCACCTCCCAGAAGCCCAGGCTCCTCATCTGAAAAGTGAGAATAATATCAACAGTACATAGTAGCCATGAGGTTCAAATGGCACAAAATGTACATGTGTTTTATAGTACAGGACCTTCTGCTCAGTCAAGAGTCACTCATATTACTAATGTAACATTACTTTGATGGCGTAATCCCACAGACGTGAACAGTGGGACAAATGAGCAGGGGTCTGCTCAAGGTGACCATGGCTGGACAGGAACAGGCTGAGCGCCTCCTCCCCTCTTATGCTTTCTGCTAAGGGTGGTGTCAAGACTTTCTGCTTGGTAACAGGGTCCAGCTTAAGAGTTTGTCGGATGTTTGTTCAATCACTATGTGTAAGAACCTATTGTATATGGAGCATTGTGCTACACGCTGGAGATGACGTCAAGGAAAGGAAACAGAATCCTCCCCCACGCAGAGCTTAAAGAGTAGTGAGGGGCACCGAGGGGCATAGAAACATTAGTGTGGGGTGCTGCTCCCTGTCCTAGGGCTGTCCTTGGCCAGCTGGGGCTCCAACCTGCAGCGCGACCTTCGCCAGGTCCCTTCGTCTCTCTGTGTCTGCACTTCCTTGTGTGCACAGCGGGCCTCAGTTTCCTTTCTTCTGAGTGGTTGGCAGGATCACATGAGCACTTCTGCTATGGGAAGAGTTTTGGAAGGAAAAAGACTCCTAAGAAGGCAAGGAAGTCAGAAGATGCGGATGGCCTCTTGGAATACGTTCCTTTTTTTTTGAACATCTAAGATACCTTTTGAAGACACTTTCTGATGGGTGCATCTCATTTTCCTTCCTCAACATTCCCTCTGGAGAGTTGGGCAGGTCATGGATAAGAGTCTCCATGTTATAGATTCTGGAAGGAACATTGGCCCTGACAATGTAAGTCTGGATGGAGGCAGGCACCTGAGGCTGGCCGTGACACGTGCTTGCCCTTTGGGCTCAGGTAAGCCTGCCTTCTGGGCTTGAATGTGCTCCTAGATCTTGTTGGGATCTTGTGAAAATGTGATTCTGCTCCGGCAGGTCTGGGAAGGGCCAGAGACGTTCCTGATCAGTTCCCAGGTGAGGCTGCGGCTGCTGCTCCAGGACCGCACGTGAGCAGCGAGGCTCCCACCCATCTGCCCACACCCTGCCTGTCGGGGCAGCACTCCGTGTGCCTCCGGGGCTGCTTTGGTCTGGGGCACAGAGGCTTAAATCCAGCTCTTGGTTCTCGCCAACAGGTCCTGCCAGCGTGCACGGGGACTGCCGATCTCATCACCATGTGAGTCAGAAAAGCCACCACTGTCCCTCTCCTGGGAAGGTGAGGGCAGAAAGAACCAGAACGCTGCTCAGTGCCCGCCATGGGTCTTATCACACCTCCACCCTCGCATCTCAGGCGAGTCCTTCCTACTTCGAGTGTTCACCATAAAGCACAAGTGGTCACCTCCGGATCAGTCTCTAATCCCTCCCAAAGTAATTGGCCTAAATGAGGTGAGGCCGGACAATTACACAGCCTGAGGGGCTGGCCTTCCCCTTGCCTCATGCTTCAGACAGAGCTCATTTTATTTCTGGTTTTACGGGGCACATTTATTGTTGGCCTTTGGGTTTCTGGTGTCCCCTAACCCGGTGTGGGGGTTTTATGTGGAGCTAGGTCTGATTGTCCTTTAGAAAGTTTCTGCTTTTAATTAAGTTTTTTTTTTTTCCAGTGAAGCATGGGGATTTTGCATTTAAGTGCTTTAAAAATAAACATTTCTTATCAGTTTTTTATAATCTTTGTTATTGTATAACCATAATCATCTCTGTGGCTAAGACTTCCTGTCTACCCCAAAGCCTCTGCTTGTTCACCCCAGGAAAAAGTCTTTGTATTTCCCCGTAGAAGGCAGGAAATATCCCTCTCTAGATAGCAGAGGCAAAATTGCAGATGGCCTTGCATGCAGAGAGGCCCAGTGCCCTCCTCACTGCCCCTCTTCCCGGGCTTTCCCAAGGAGAAAGGCAGGACTCTTGCTCCTCCTCCTCCTCCTGCAGGCCAGCTCCAAGCAGCACGGCCTCCACAGCCTCCTTGGATCTTCCCAACTTGCCACCTTCTTGCATCCCCAGATCCTCCTGACCACCCGCCAGTTCGACAATTTCTTCTGCACTGTGCCAATTATTGGGTTATATTTTCCTTGTTTTACGTGTGTCACTCTCCCTAACAAGACTCATGCAACCTCCATTCATGCATTTGCTCAACAAATGTTTATTGAGTACTAACTATGTGTTTGATTGCATTTACGGTACTGAGGATATAGGAGCAATCCTGGAAAACATACTCTCTACACTCTTGGAGCTCCTCGTCTCACCTCATTAATTATTTGATTACAGTGATGGGAACTGCTGGGACAGAGAAGCACATGAGGGGGTTCTGACTCATCAGGAATTCTACAGTTCTCAAGCCCTGACACCAGGTTTTATCTCTTTGAGCCAAGGGATGATCTTGGCCTTACTACCGAACAAGAAACCATGATACACCTGGCAAACCCCAAGGATGGCCTGCTGGTATCCCCTCCTCCAACACAGTCAGAAGCTGTGGGCTCTCCCCGTTCCTCCTGCCCCCTCACTCCCTGTGTCACGTATGTGTTGTGCTCACTCCCCCTTCTTCTCTGCCCCTCTGGGACTGAAAGCCTGTGAACTCGGTCACTCAGATTCCCTCGCCAGCCAGGCTCCAGATAGGTTCTTCCAGAAGGCAGCATTCCCAGCAGGTTAGGAGGCAGAGAGAAGCTGGAAGCCTGTCTACCTCTGGTAGCAGTAACATCTGGGTCTCCAGAAGTGTCTTGGCAGCATATTTACTGGCACTAGTGTCAACTCCATAGGTCACTGGTCAGCACCATAAGCTTGTGCTTCTAGTAATCAGAGCATGGATTTTGGTTCAAGGGTTCCATGTTGCATGTTCTCAGTCTCTGTGTTTCCATTTTGCTATTCCAGCTCTTCCAAAAGTGCTGTTGCCAATATTTTGAATTAAATTCTTCTTGGTTTAAAAATCTAGAGTGGTTTCTGTTTCCACCACCACCACAAACAACCACCTGGGCACCAAGTCATCAATTCCTATCACATACATTTCTTCATATACAAAGTCCACCTCTCCTCCATTCCCACTGTCATTTCCATGCACTTGCCTGCCCTATAATGTATTTTCTGGACTATTGTTGGTGCAAGCCAATTCTCTAAGCACCAGTGTGTGTCTCTATCTATCTCCCCTTCTCTCTCTCTCTCTCTCTCTCTCTCTCTCTGTCTCTGTCTCTCTCTCTTGTTCCCCTCACCCTTCCCTTCTTCCCTCCCTTCTTCCAAATTGATCCTCCACATCACACCACAGAGATCTTCAAGAAAGCACACAGGTTGTGAAATTCCTTGGTTTAACATACTACATACAATTGGATTTAGATTCCAGCTTCTAACTAAAATAGAAAAACAGAAACTGAATATAATCTCCCATTTGAAACAACTAGACAAGATAAAATATATAAAGTAACAGTTTTCAAGACATTGGATGTCAGACAACAAGGACATCCATCCCTGAGAGGTGGGAAGCAAATAGAAGACAGGAAAAAACTGAAATCAAACTTCTAGAGATGAAAGGGTCACTGGATGGAAGTAACAGAAGTTCAAACAGTGTGTAAGAAGAGATTAGTCAATTTGAAGTCATAGCAATAGAAAGCATCAAAAAGAAAACAAACAGAGAAAAAAAAGGAATCTTTTTTAAAAACTCATAATATCAAAGAGCTGAGGGATAGTTTCAAATGGTTTAATGTATGTGCAATGTGAGTCCCTGAAGGAGAGGAGAGAGAGAAGGTATCAAAGAAAAAATATTTGAAGAAATAATGGTTGAAATTTTTCCAGATTTGATTACTATTAAATCACAACTACAAGAATCTCAATTAACCCCAACCACAAGAAACATGATGAAAACTATAGCAAGCTATGTCATAAAAAAATTGCTCAAAAGCAATTATAAAGAGAAAGTCTTAAAGCAGCCAGGGGAAAAAAGACACATTACAGAGAGACAAGAAAAATAATTATAGTAGAATCCTCATCATAAACAGTACAGGCAAGAAGACAGTAGAGCAATGTCTTTGAAATACTGAGTGAAAAAATAGCTGTCAACCTAGAATTCTCTATCCAGCAAAAACATTTTTCAAAAATGAAGGTAAATGCCAATGTAAGATGTTAATAATAAGGGAAAACAAATGCAGAATATATGAGGACCCTCTGTACTATCTTCACAATTTTTCTATAAATCTGAGACTGTTTCAAAACATAAAGTCTAATTTAAAAAGTGAAATAAATATCTTTTCAGACATATGAGAGCTGAGAGAAGGTTCACACTGTAAGAAATGTTTAAGAAAGTCCTTTGGGCAGAAGGAAAATGATGCCAGTTGGAAATATGGACCTACACAAAAGAATGATAAGTACCAGAAATGGCAACTACGTGGATAAATAAATATGATTTTTCTTGTTATTTAAAAATCTTTAAAGATAATTAATTCTTCAAACAAAAATTAATAACAATGTGGTATAAGGTTTGTAGCATATATAGAATGAAACTATAGAACATCAACAGCACAATGACTGAGAAGGGAAAAATGAAAGTATAATATTCAGAGGTTCTTATAGATACATGATTTGGTACAATATCACTTGAGGGTGATAAGTTAAAGATATATGCTATAAACTCCAAATTGACCACTAAAATAATAAAAACGGTTATAGTTAATAAACAAAGGAGGTAAAAAGGAATTATAGAAAGTATTCAATTCAAAATAGGCAAAAAAAGGAGAAAAAAGGAATGATGCATAAATGAAACAAATAGAAAGTAAATAGCAACATTGTAGGTATATCTTTATATTAATAATCATATTAAATATAAATGGTCTAAACACCCCAATTAAAAGGAAGAGATTGTCAGGTTGGATATACAAATAAGGACTCAACTATTTGCTGCCTGTGATAAATACACTTTAAATATAAAGATATAATGGGTTAAAAGAAAGAAGATGGAAAAATATGCCATGCTAACAATGATCAAAAGAAAACCTGGAGTGGCTATATTAGTATTAGACAAAGTAGATTTCAGAGCAAAGAATATAACCAAACACAAAAGAGGTAATTTCACGATAAAAAAGTAATTTTATCAAGAGGAACTAACAATTCTAAATGTTTATACACTTAATAATAGAACTTGAAAATACATGAAGCAAAAACTGATAGAACTGCAAAAAGACAAATCCACAATTACATTTGGAGATTTCGATAACCCTGTTATTAATTGATAGAATACGTAGAAAATTAGAAAGGCTGCAAATGACTTTAACAGAACTATCAACCATCTTGACCTAATTGACATTTGTAGAACACTCTACTTCACAAAAGCAGAATGATTTTCAAGTACACATAGTACATTTACCAACATATGCTATATTCTCCTCAAACCGACTGACTTATAAACTGGCACGCAGACTCTGAATGTGTATGCTTTTGTGTCTTTCCACATGGTATTCCCTTAGCATGAATGCCCTTCCTTGTTTACCCATCCCCACCTACCTGGCTAACTCCTGTTTGTTTTTTTTAAGAAACAATAGCTTATAACTGTTTACTCTTCAAAATCCTACTTAGCCACTACCTCCTTTATGAGTTCTTCCTCAACTAACCCTAAAAAATATTCTTTTTTTTCTTCATAATACTTTGTACATGCATTCGTCCTTGCTTGTATCACAGTATGCTAAATTATACATACTGTTTTTCTTCTTCTCCCATTAGATTATAAAAATAGAATTTAAGGTAAAAATTACCTTATTATAAGTAATAGAATAAACTATAATTTATTTGTTAATAACAGCTATCATTTGTGAATACCAATTATATACCAAACATTAATGTAAATTGTATTATTTAATATAGAGGCAATTTAAGTTATTTATATCATAAATGTTATGTGTTAGACTCTGAGACAGTACACAGAAAATGCTCCCAAAATACATTTGGTAGAGGGTCTTAAGGACACAGTGATGGTGACTCTATTAAATGACATTTATGTAAAAGATTCCCAATTCACCGTAATTTTCAAAACCAAACTGGATAGCATACGGATGGCATTTGTCCCCACATAATAAAGAAATCATTGGGTATTAGAAAACATATAGCTATTTATTGTCTTTCTTTGAGTTTTACTTCCAACAGCACCATAAGGCAGGGATGCTACTATGTGCTGGTGCAGAAACTTTCTCCAGTGGCCCCGATCAGAATTGTCTCTTGGTAAGAGCTAACGAAGCAAGAAACATTCTCTGACCTCCTGTCCCAGCAATGAGAATAAATTACCCCATTCCATGGGGTAGAGTATTTTTCAGTCATTGATTCTTGCAGCCATCCAATAATCTGTATTGCCTCTTGCACTCAATCTTTCACTTCGGAAGGAGACACTGTCCTCACAGAGCGGACACCCACTGTGCCTCCCACAAACTTTGCATTTGATTTATCTGTGGCAAGCCAGGGAGAAAAACCCGATTTTTCATCCAACATGCCCTTAAATCATCTGAATCTGCGTGAACGGCATCATTCGCACAAGAACAAAGCAGCGATTTGATATAAGACTTAGCCCTCGCTGCTTAGTAACATCACCCTAACGTCCTTTTTGGCTTGACTAGGTGGATCAAAAAGTTTGATTCACTTTTCTTGCTGCAGAAGTCCTAGGTTATTGGACTAAAAATGAAAACCATTTTTCTTTTTGAGTCAGGGAAAAAGAAAAACGTTTGCCAAGTCATTATATATAACAGATTGTAGCGGGAAGGTGCTTCGGAAAATGCCCAAGGCAGGCAGTTACCACACAACACCAGGAAGGCAAAACTTAATTGGGAAGGCAAAGGAAATTTGCCATGTCTTCGCCGACTGTGGACCCTATTCCCTTAGGATGACACAATGACGATTTGCCGTTTAGGCAGCCAGCAAAATGCCATGGAAATTGGCATCATGGAAGTCAAAGGCACATTCATACTTGCTGATGGGGCTGAGCTTATACTTGAGTGGGGTCCTGGGTGGCAAGATTCTTACAGAAAAACTCTTTCCCTTGTAAATCTGTATCCCTTGAGGCAGCTAACCTGACGGTTCCAGGAACATGTTCAGGCACATGAAACACTGAATTTTCAAACCAGAAGACCCCGGTGGGAGAAGCATAATGAAGATTAATCTAAATTAGGCAAATGAAGATCACAGATGACAAAAGCCGCCAAACTAGTAGTTTCCTTCATGTTTTTCTCTCCCCGGATAGACTATTTGGAAATCCTTTCTATCAATCAAATTATGTTTATTAGATGACAATGAGATTGTTTTCTCATTCCTAATTCCAGTTAGAATTCCAGCTTGATATTGGAGTTATTACATCAATTGTGCTGGGCAGTGTCAGTTATGACGAGTACATATGTCCTTGTGTTTTTCTTCCTTCCTCCCTCTGTCTCTTCCTCCTTCCCTCCCACCATCGCAAAGACCCCTGTGGACTGCAGGCTGCCTGCCCACTGTCTTCACGGAACAAAACTGAGATGAGGAAGCTGCAAGTTCTGATGCTCGCTGGGCAATTTGCTTCCTCGTGCCTTTATTTCAAGTAAGAGTAATAATTTTGCATGAGACTCTAGAGGTCTCCAAGGGCAGGGAACTCCGCATTTTTTTTCTTGCCAGCACCTAACACAACACCTGGTACACAGTAGATGCATAATTCTTAAATGACTCTGCTTTTACTTTATATCAGGAGGTTTTGTGAGACACAAAGGAGGTAAAGTATATGAAATCGCTTTGAAGATTTAAAAACGCTGGAAACAAATACAGTCATTTACAATTTCTGCAGCTAAAGATCTGGGTCTTCAGAGCAAAGGAGAAAAAAACTAAAGGCCTTGATAAATCAGAAAATGTTGGAAATGAAATAATCCATTTAAAAAGAAAAAGAAACACATTTTCTAGCTCTTGGTTGAATGCACAGACAAGGAAACCAAGGCCCGAGGAGATTTATGGTTGAAATTGTCATTACTTGTAATGCTTAATATTTGCTGAGCACTTTCTGTGTTCCAGGCACTAGTCTAAGTGCTTTGCATGCTGTGTCTCATTTAAACCTCCCGGCAACCATGTGAGGCAGATGCTATTATTATCCCCATTTTCTAGGGAAGGCACAGGAAGTTTAAGAAAGTTGACCAAAGCTACCTAACTAGTAAGTAAATAGTCAAGCAAGAATGCATGTCTCATCAGAAAGAGAAGGAAGAATGCTCTGAGTGTGAGTCTAGGTCTAATAAATAATTAGATTATTATTTATTGGAACCCAAGGAACATAGGAATAATAATAGTGGCCACTTTATCTGGTTGCTGTGAGGTTTGAATGAGCCAACATATACTGGCCAGGTGCGGTGGCTCACAACTGTAATCCTAACACTCTGAGAGGCTGGGGCAGGAGGACACTTTAGGCCAGAAGTTCAAGACCAGCCTGAGCAAGAGTGTCTATACAAAAAAATAGAAATACTAGCTGAACTTGGTGACATGCACCTGTAGTCCCAGTTACTCAGGAGGCTGAGGCAGGAGGATCGCTTGAGCCCAGGAGTTTGAGGTTGCAGTGAGCTACGATGACTCCACTGCAGTCTAGCTTCTAGCCTGGGTGATGGAGCACGACCCTTTCAAAAAAAAAATGAGACAACATATATAGAACAGTAGCTGGGACATAGAAAGTGCTCAATAAATATTAGGTATTACTAGTGACAGCAGCGTCAACGGTAAATCTCCTCAGGCCTGGTTTCCTGGGTTTACTTGGTTCCAATTATTCATTGCAGTTAGATTTCCTGCGTTGACATAAGTCGCGTCCGTCAGTAAGGCACTGTTCCTTCCTCAGTTCCTTTAAGTCAGAATCTGAGACCCGTGAGCAAGATTCCACTCACGTCAATCATTAGAATCGATTCCGTGGTTTTTCTAAGAAAGAGAGATTTTCATAAATACCACTTTCACAATCCACAGATTTTGACAGTAGCTTTTCCATCAGTGAAATCATTCTACCGTAAGGTGATTCCAGTGCCATTCAAGTAGAAGTTTCCTTGTCCCCAGCTTTATAGTCAGATCAGAATTGAAATTCCTGGGAATTTAATCATTTGAAACTCAGTTTCCTCATCGGTAGGAGAGGAATGAACACACATAGCACAACGTGGCTGCGAAGGTTCAGTGAGGTGACTGGAAGCCTCTGGGTCCTACCAAGCACAAGCAACTCCAAGGATGTTCCTAAATCCCTTATACAAAGCATTTGGAGTTACTTGAATAAGGGCTAGGCTTAGCAAACACTTTTCTGGACAAAGAAAGAATTAAGTATCTCAAGGAAATACTCTTTTAAACACTTCAAAACTTGAAGTGTTGTAAAACCAGACATTATTGCATGTTTTTGCCTTTTTGTGATAACAGTACTCAATGCCAACTAGCTGGATGTTCTCCATTTGTGTGGTTTCAGGTATACCTTAAATGACCCTATTTTAAGCGCATTTATTTTAAACAATTCTAAAATGTAGATTTTCATTAATGGAGTGTACTCCTCTGCAATCAATTCAGATCAGTGAGGTTTTAAAACAAATCAAACAACCCTGAAGAGCATATCGCCACCCACCCAGCAGGTACTGAGCCGCTGCCGTGTTCTTGACGCGAGCCTGTACTGTACACGGGAGACCGAGCTGTCACAGCGTGCAGTGTTGGCTTTGCTGGACCTCACGAGCTAAGACAAACATGCTGACATGCTCATGGCAAGAAGTTTAGGAACAAATCAGAACAGAGACACAGTGAGAATATGTGGCAGACATCTCTAATTTTCATTTTTAAAGTAATTGTTTTCCTGAATTAAAACGAATACAAAGAAAGATGTTTCAATTTTAACTAGAACAGAGATAGGCAACTTGAATTTAAAAGTCTCCCATTGATCTACTCTTCTATGACCACTAAATACAGGCCTGCAGCATGTTATGTGTGCGTGTTTGTATGTGCATGTATGCATGTGTGCATATATATGAGAATGTACTTATATAGTCAATATATATACACGCACACGTAAACACAAGAATATTTTTGTGTTTTACGTAAGAGCTGTATCACACTGTGCAAACTATGTTACAGTTTGCTTTTCTCACTTAGGAATCTATCTGTGGAGTGAACAAACATATCTTGGTTTTCGTGTATTGAGATCTTTGGACTTGGCGCATAAGTTAGGTTTTCATTACTGAGCTGGTTGATTAGGAATGGCTCACATGAGGGGAAGAGAGCTTGCGATGGACAAAATACGAAACGAATATGAATAAAATAGCTTTTAAAAAGGAAATGGGCATTTTCCAATAGAATCCAGGAGACAGGGGAGTTAGAGGATTGAATAAGAGCCTTCAAAGCGATAGGTCAATTCCATGGCCCCACTCAGAACCCAAATCTGAGCCAACTAGTTTAAAACCAGATGAAGGTCTTAATACATCAGCTGTGATCTCACCAGGGAAACAACCAGTGGCAGAGGATGGGTGCCGTCCTTCCACCAGCTCCAGACTGGGACCACCACTCTGGTGGAAAATTAATCAGAGTGGATGGGAAGAGGGGAAGAAGCGAGAAGAAACTGGCCATTTCTTGTCAGTGAACACAATAGAAATGAGCTAAGTTAGCTCAGAAAAGACTCCAGTCCCTTCTGCGCTAATTGTGTTTCAGTGTTGAGAAAGAGATGGGATTTTGTGGCTCTCTCTTGGCTTCTACCATTAGCTGAAAAAGAGCCCGAGAATTTTTTTAATAGAGGCTCTTCTGTAAAGAAAGCAGGGAAACAATAGCTAGCTGTCACAGCCAGCTGATATCTACCTTTGATCAGCCAAATGAATGTTGCAGGCATTTCTTATAGAAAGGAGATTGCTTATCGATCTATATCAAAATATGCATGCTAATCCCAGGCAGCAGCGAGTATTTTCAAGTGGAGTTAATAATCTGATTGCCGCCCTGTCTGGAGCAATTCTCTGAACTCGGAGCTCTAATCAGTCCAGGGTCTTGCAGTCAAATGTACTTTGCTGTTTAAATTTGGATTTGTGGCATTGATTGAGGAGCCCTTGTAAAGGTGTTGACAAATCAAATTGTTTGTTCCAGTAGTGTTTTTCCAGAGATCAAGTCCAAAGTAATGCGCGGTGAATTTGTTCATTACTAGTAGGGTGAAAGGAATGATAAAATTCACCTGCATCATTATCACAGACACAAGCCCAATAAAAGATACGTTCTGTCTGAAGAAAATGTAGTTTCATGGGCACTTCTGCGAGTTACACAGCGGGGTGGCCCTTCTAGACCCGGAGGATATTAGATATGTTTTAAGAAAGATAGGCAAATAAATCTATTCCACATGTAAGATCAGAGCACTTGGTTTATTTGGTCGGAGAGCACACTGAAAAGATAGAAAGATGGACTTCATGCATTATTTGAAGAAGCCCTTTGGCACTGAGACCCGTGCAGGGTAGGAGGCTTCATCTACAAGGACAGGAGGTAGGCAGAGGAGAAGAGCTACTAGGTCCCCAAGGTTGGCCCCTATTCATTTGCAGATTGGTGGACCATCTTCACCTGTTTCCAACTGACTCTGGGACTGACGTGAACGGAAGTAACTTTAATGGGTCTGCAGGTCTTTATGCTGCCGTAGCTGCTGTGACGCTCACTCGCAGGTATCGCAAGGAGGGATACAGCACACAGAACCATCTCAGGTTAGCTTCTGCTGAAGCCGACCCTGAGGCTGGAATGTGAGGAGAGGTAGTTTATTTTGGAGACAATCCAAAGCACCAGTAGGGGGAAAGGAAGTGAGACGAGAAAGGGAAAGAATCCGACATAGGGCACATTAGTGAGCAGGCTGCTGCCATGGGCGCTGGGGTGGGTCCTGCCGGAGACTCTGAAATGGCGGAAAAGTGAGGAAGAGAAAGAAGCTGACCTTGCCGGAGGCAGACGGGGGCTAAGGGGGGAGAGAAGCATTTGGGCTTCGATAAGTACTTTGCACCCGACATTTGAATTGCTGAAATGCTACTGGTTTTGTCAGTAGAGGCTATCTGGGGTAAGGAGAGAATTAGCCCATTGACTGGGTTTGTGGAAACAGTGGGAGAAAGATCGATGCTGTTTTATACTCTAACTTTTCCCATCATCTTGTCACAATTAATATATTATCCATAACAATAATATTATTAGCTAACAGTTATTGTATATCTTTCATGTGCCAAACACATTTTGATGTGTTTAAACATGCTACCTTGTTTTTTTTTAATCTGGAGGTTGTGAGCCATCATTAGGTCTGAAATTAACCTACTAGGTTGTCTGTGAAATAGCAGAAGACACAACAGAATAGACTAGAATCTATTGTATTGGAGTGGAGCATATCAAAGTCTCAAAGCCATCACAAGAATTAGTTTTGTTTAATGAAGACTTTGCTTCCATTACGTGTGTGTGGTTATGTGTATGTGCCCATGTGTGCCCGCTGGGTCACAGTGTAAAATAGATTTCTCACTGTGAGTCAAGGATAGTTGGAGAAGACTGAGTTTCTCACTTAAATCCCACAACAGTGCTCTGAGGTTGGTGGAGTTAACCCCATTTTACAGGGAGGAAAACTGAGATTCCGAGATGTTGAATAAGCTACACAAGTTCACGCAGCAAGAAAGCGGCAGGGCTGGGGTTTGACCTCATCCCACAGAATGTCTGATCTCCCCAATAGCAACCATAACACAGCCAACTCTTTGCAGCGTAGAAAATGTAAACCCTGGAACTTTCACAAAGAGCCTGTGTTGGGAAGCCTCTGAGACCATCTGTTCCTCCAGAAGGCTTGAAACTGTTCTTTTCATGTTTGTCAGAAGAGTTTGGTAACAAAACCCATTTAATCCCAAACTGGAAGACAGCAGAATGCTCCTTGGTGTTATAGCATTGTTGATGTTGCCTTAATTTACAACATGGCAAATGGTTAGGCAGATGGCATTTAATATATTCCCAGACATAAACATGAGGCTTAAGTTGTATATGGTGTAGGTTCCTGGGCTTCCATAAAGTCTGTAGGAGGTAAGCCTGTCTCTTCACCCTCCCCTCATCCCTCGCCCCTCCTGCCCACGAGCAGGGTTAACCATTCAGATTCAGAGACACAGGCAGGACGTACAGAATTGGCTCAACTCCTAAGAGTGACTTGTGGCTCAGGCTTCCCAATTCATCTCAAGGTATTATTGGCCTTGACTGAAATATCTCACGTTCGTCACTAACAGCAAAGAACTAGGCAACTTCTGCATGATGGAAGGACCTCAGTCTTAGGTCTAGACGCCTGGGAACTGGGCCTCATCTTGGACCTCACAAGTCATGTCACTTTGTTTGCTTCTTAATTATAATAATATATTTTACTTTTTAGAACAGTTTTAGGTTTCTGTTCTGCTTTAGAACAGAAAAATTGAACAAATAGTACAGAGTGTTCCCCTGTTAGCCCCCACACAGAAGCACACTTTTCCCCTATTATTAACATCTTACATTAATGTGATACATTTGTTACAATGAATGAGCCAATATTGATACATTATTATTATTAACTAAAATCCATAGTTTATTCAGTTTCCCTTAGTTTTTACTTAATATCCCTTTTATGTTACGGGATCACATCCAGGATACCACATTACATGTAGGTGTCATGTCTCCTTGGATTCCTCTTGGCTGTGACAGTGTCTCAGACTTTCTTTGTTTTGATGACCTTGACAGTTTTAAGAAACACTGGTCATATTGTACAATGTCCCTCTACTGGAATTTATCTGATGTTTCTCACGATTGGATGAAGATACGGGTTTTGGGGAAGAGAACCAGAGAGAAAAAGTACCATTTCAATCACATCATATCCAGGACACACACATCAAGGTGTCTTATCACTGTGGATGGTGACCTTGGTGACCTGGCTTAGGCAGTGTTGGTCACATTTCTCCACTGTTTAGTTCCTTTTCTCCATCCCTTTTCCCTATGGTACTCTTTGGAAGGAAGTCACTGTGTGCAGCCCACACTTAAGGATTGGGGCGTCATGTGCCCCCTCCTTGAGGGTGGAGTATCTACATAGTTTATCTGGAATTTTCCCCCATGGGAGATTTGCTTCTTCTCCCACATTTATTAATTTATTCAATTATGTATTGATATCACTATACACTCATGGATATTTATTTTATATTTTGGGTTACAACTCAATATTTCCTTATTTATCATGTTGCTCAGATTGTTTTCATTTTCACCACTGGGTGCTCTTTCAGTCAGCCCCTGTGCCCCTTTGACATACCCTCACCGATGTGGTATTGTTGTTGTTTTCAAGCACTTCCTTACCTTCTGGCACCACAAGGTGCCTGGGCTCATCTTGCTTATTTTTCACTCCAGTTCTAGAATCAGACATTGCTTTAAGAAATGCTTGTTATTTTCATATGGTATCAGAAAGCAAGAATGGTATTATTAGAAACTGAGATCTGAGCACTAGGTTTATTTGTTGCACTGGGGTGTCATTGAATCTAGACTTCCTCAGCTAATGGAGCAAAGAAATATTGTATGTGTGTATGTACTAACCACATATGTATGCCTATCTGTAAATATTTCTATATGCAATCATCTCTATTTTAAAATAAGCATGAGTTCTTACTGATGTCTCCAACCCTGATTCTCTTCCCCTTACTTGTACGTACACCCATGGCAACATCCCAATATACATGCATGGCATGATCAGAATTGTTAACCGATACCTTCAGGGGAAACAACTTTATCAATAAGAGTACAGCGCCTATGTGAAGTTCCTTTTGCCTTTAATCTTACAGACTCCATTTATTTCCAGTTACTTCAGTCAGAACCTTTTCCCCTGTTCCCTTCAGTGATGTTATTTCAGACATTTGCACTGCAGTTAGAGTCTCTCGTCAAAAATTTGCATTCTTTCCCTGACCTCCTAATTTTTTTTCAAAGATGTACTACTCTTTGTGCTGTAAAGCTCTATGGGTTTTGACAAACACATAACGTCATGTATGGAGGCATCACAGTATCACACGAAATAGTTTTGCCACTCTAAAAACTCCCCATTCTTCACCCGTTCATCCCTCTCTCCTCCTCCTGCAAACTCCTGGAAATCACGGACTTTTCACTGTCTCTATGGTTTTGTCTTTTCTAAAATGCCATATAATTGGAATCATGTGATATGTAATCTCTTCAAAGTGTTTTTTTTTCCACTAAGAAGTATGCATTTAAGTTTCCTTCATGTCTTTGTGACTCGATAGCTCATTTCTTTTTATTGTTGAATAATATTGCATTGTATAGATGCACCATAGTTTATTTATTCACCCATTGAAACATCTCGGTTTTTTGCAATCTTTGGTGATTCTGAATAAAGCTGCTATAAACATTCATGTTTCTTGTGCATGTTTTTGTGTGGACAAAAGTTTTTAATTTAATTGGTTAAATATTTAGATACGCAATTCCTGGATCACATGATAAGACTCTGCTTTGGCTTTGTGAGAAACTACCAAACCATCTTCCAAAGCAGTGGCCCCATTTTTGCATTCCCACCAGCAATGAGTGAGAAGAGTTCCTGTCATCCACATCCTTGCCGGAATTTGATGTGTTTACTGTTTGGATTTTAACATTCTAATTCTAGTAGATGTGCCATTCTAAAAGGTGTGACTTAGTATCTCATTGTTGTTTTAATTTGCAATTCCCTAAAGTGATGTTGAACATTTTTTCATATGGTTATTTGCGTTCTGTATATCCTCTTTGGTGAGGTGTCTATTCCTATCTTTTGTCCATTTTTTCATTGCGCTGTTTGTTTTATTTATTATTGAATTTTAAGAGTTCTTTGTATATTTTGGATCAAGTATGTGTTTGCAAAAGTTTTCTCTCAATCTGTGTCTTGCCTTTTATTTTCTTAACAGTCTCTTTTGCAAAGCGAAGGTTAATAACTTTAATAAATTCCAACTTATCAATTTTTCTTCTTATTGGTTGTGTTTTTGGTGCTGTTTCTAAGAACTTATCACCAAACCTAAGGTCATCTAGAATTTTTCCTGTGCTATCTTCTAGATGTCTTACAGTGTTTATAATGTTTTTTTTTTAACAAGAAGATTCAGAAGAAATAGAAGTTTTATACTTCTGAGTTTTTCATTTAGGTCTGTGGTCCATTTGAGTTAATATTTGTAAAAGGTATAAGGTCTTTGCTTAAATTCCTTCCTTCCTCCCTTCCTTCCTTCTTCCTTCCCTCCTTCCTCCTTTCATTCTGTTTCTTTCTTTCTCTCCGTCTCCCTCTCTCCGTCTCTCCCTCTCTCTTTTTCATATTAAAGACAAAATACCTATCCTCTATCTGTTCTCCGGTAAATTGCCTTTGTTCCTTTGTCAAAGATCAGTTGACTATATTTGTGCTTGTTTATTTCTGGGTTCTTTATTCTGTTCTACCAATTTATGGATTCATTCTTTTTCAATACCATATTGTCTTGATTACTATAGATTTATAGTGAATTTTGGTAGTATCAGTCCTCCGCCTTTGTTTTTCATTTTCAGTATTGTGTTGGCTATTCTGAGTCTTTTGCTTTGTTATATAAACTTCAGAATCAACTTGTCTGTATCCACAAAATAGCATGCTGGGATTTTGATTGGGATTGATCGAATCTATAGATCAAGTTGGGAAGAATTGACAAATTAACAATATTGGGTCTTTTAACATGTGACTTTTTTACCAGCTTTACTAAGGCATAATTGACACACAATAAACTGCACATATTTAAAGTGTACAATTTGGGAAGTTTTAATGTATATATGCACTCCCAGTGTGACCACCACAATCAATGTAACGAACAAATTTATCACCCCCAAAACTTTCCCCAAGTCTCTTTGTAATCTCTCACCCCCCTACTCGCAAATTTCATTTCTGTTACTATATATCAGTTTTTATTTCCTATAAGTTGATATAAATGGAGCCTTAAAGCATATATCTTTTGGTTTGACACACTTTCGCTTAGCATAATTATTAAGAGATTCACAAATGTTGTAGCATGCATCTATAGTTTATTCCTTTCTGTTGCTAAATAATATTGAATTGTACAGATAAACCACATTTATTTATTCACCAGTTGATTGACAATGGATTGTTTCCAGCTTTCATCTATCACAAATAAAGCTGCTATGAATACTTGTAGACAAATCTTAGTATGGACATACACTTTCCTGTTTCTTGGGTAAATCCCTGGAAGTAGAATGGCTGGATCATATGGGAGGTAATAAGTTTACCTTTTTAAGAAACTGCCAAACTGTTTTCCAAGGTGGCTGCATTCCTATCAGCAGTGTATGAGAGTTCCACTCCCTCTATCATCACTTAGCATGGTCAGTCTTTCTAATTTTAGCCACTCTAATAGGTATATAGAAATACCACAGCGTGTGTGTAATTTGCACACCAAGTCATTGCTGAGTGCCAGGTAATTTTGTATTCCTATAAATACTCTTCACATTTTTTCTGGGATATAGTTAAGTTACTCAGAAACAGTTTGTTCCTTTTGAGTCCTGCTTTTATTTGTATATGGTTTATTAGGTGGGTCAGGGGCAGTGTTTAGTTTAAGGCTAATTATTCCCTATTCCTGAGTCAAGACTTGAGTCAAGGGCCGGGCTCGGTGGCTCACGCCTGTAATCCTAGCACTCTGGGAGGCCGAGACGGGCGGATTGTTTGAGCTCAAGAGTTCGAGACCAGCCTGATCAAGAGCGAGACCCCGTCTCTACCAAAAATAGAAAGAAATTAATTGGACAACTAAAAATATATAGAAAAAATTAGCCGGGCATGGTGGCGCATGCCTGTAATCCCAGCTACT
>CAUYSK010010455.1:0-23867 GCA_963575035.1 Avahi laniger | reverse complement strand
GGAGCTGCTGAGTGCAGAGCTCATGCTGTGAGCGTGTGATCTCACCCCAGCCTCCCTCGGTGCAGGCCTCTGGGCCTCTAGAGCCCTGCTGTTGGCATCCCTTTGGGGTTGGTTATATTGTGTCTGTTTGATGGATAATTCAGAGTCATACGAGGGATGAGACAGTTGACCGGTTTGTGTGTCCCTTTTCAGGGCTCCTTGTGAAGTAATTGTCTGCAGTCTGCTAAGTCCTTCTCTCCATGGGCAGTTCACAGTCCTGAAGAGCAAATTCGGCCTCGAGACTATGAAAGGAACATGAAGGTTCCAGAGTGCTGGGAACACTGAGGGTGCATGGAACCGTATTTAGCTGGCAGGATGGAGCCTCGTAGGCCCTTTCTTTGGTGCACAAGTTGACCCCATGGTGTTGCAGCTCTAGGAGGAGCTAACCCGGAGGGCGGGGGCTGGCAGAGAGGCCTCCCTGTGCTCCGCTGCCTCATGTCAAAATCTTATGTGGAGTGATGCCTTCAGGACAAACATCTCTTGCATATTCAGAATTTACTTATTAAACTGGAAGAGCCCCTTTCCTTATCCCGATCCATTTCTGTTAATATACAAGTTAATTCATCCAAGCAGTTGATATTTCAACCCCAGAGGAAATGTTAGGAGCTGGATTTGTACATAATATATATAAGAAGTATTTGTCAAACAAATGTGTCTGTTGGGCAGCTATGATGTGCTGCATGGTGTTAGAGCTAGAAAGATTGAGTAAAATGTAATACTTGCCCTTGAGGAACAAACATACATACTGATTGGAGATTCATATTTAAGTATTTTTTTGACACCTTTATGTGCCTAGCACCAAGCAGGCAATAAAGAAGTCAGCCCTCCGTATCCATGATTCCATGTCCACAGATTCAACCAACCATGGATAGAAAATATTTGAAAAAATCAAACAATGCAACAATAAAAAATAGTATAAATAGAAAATCAATACAGTATAACAACTATTTACACAGACATAGAATTTACATTGTATTAGGTATTATAAGTAAACTAGAGGTGATTTAAAGTATACAGGAGGAGGATGTGCATGGGTTATATGCAAATATTATGCCATTTTATGTAAGGGACTTGAGCATCGCAGATTTTGGTATCGCTGGGTTGTCCTGGAACCAGTTCCTCACAGAACTAAGAGACCACTGATTGTCTTTACCTTTACTTGTTGAATGATGGAGATAAATACAGAGGGTCAATTAATCCATCCTGGGGGGAAGTGAGGTGAGGGAAGGTGAGGCTTCCTACAGAAAGTGACGACTGAGTGGGTGGTTGGTGCAAGTTAGCTGGCTAAGGAAGAGCTTGGGACAGACCTTCAGAGACATGGCACTGAGGATGCAGCAGAATGCACATTTCAGCAGTGAGCACAGGACTGTGTGAGTGGTGAAAAGAACACTCCTTTCACCTGGAAAGGTAGGGAAGAGTAATTAAGTTCCTGAAGTTGGCAGAGGCAGAAATCATGCTTTACCTACTGTATTGGGTTGTCTGGAGCATACACCCTAATCAAAAAGATCTCAGATACACAAAGTCAACACTTTTCAAAGATGCTCTGTAGGATACAAGGTGCCTGGGATATTAATAAATGCCCTTGATAAGTAGGTCCCGAGGTTGAATTGGTTCAGAAAATACAGATGTCCATTGTGAGTATTAAGAGGGAGAAAGTACAGTTTTCCAGGACATCTGGGCAGCTTTTCATCTGATGGTCTGTAGGAACCGGCGCTGAAAGAAAACCTTGGAAATGCTGTTTCAGTACTCATGTGACCTGGATGCTCCTTGGCTGGTCTGACAGGTCTGACTCCCTGAAGATGCGTTAATGATGGGGAGGTGCAAAAACAGAGGGTGAAATAAGTTGTCCAGTTGACTGGCTTACAACAGGAACAGTGAGGGGACAGGGTGGGGACTGCAGGAGACATGAGGAAGGCACGGTGTGGGCGAGTCGCCATTGTCCTGTGAATGAGGAGAACATGGAGCAGGATCAAGAGCAAAAAAATCTACCCTCAGATGTATCGTATTCAAACTGCAGGAAATGAGAAACAGAGACTCTTGAAAGAAGCCAGAGGGAAAAACTAGGGGAGCAAGGATTAGAATTATATGAGATTTCTCTTCAGAAACCATACATGAAAGAGTAGAGTGGAGGGAAATATTTAAATTGTGTAAGTTAGGGTTCTCCAGAGAAACAGAACCAATAGAAGATAGAAAGATAGGTAGATGGGAGAGGATTTGTTAGGGGAGTTGGCTTAGGTGATCGTGGAAGCTGAGGAGTCCTACGCTGTGCTGTCTGCATGCTGGAGAACCTGGGAAGCCAGTGGCATGCTCAGTCTCAGTCTGAAGGCCTTGGAACCTGGGGAGCTGCTGATGCAGAATCTTGGAGTCCAAGGTCAGAGAACCTGGGAGTTCTGATATCCCAGGGCAGGAGAAGGTGGGTGTCCTAGCTTCAGAAGACAAAGAATTCACATTTTCTCTGCCATTTTCTTCTATCTGGGCCCTCAACCAATTGGATGATGCCTGCTTGCAACGGGTAAGGGCAGATTGTCCTTCCTTATTCAGTCTACTGATTCAAATGCAATCTCTTCCCAAAACACCTTCACAAACACGCTCAGAAATAACGCTAGGCTGTGTGTGGTGGCTCACACCTGTAATCAGCACTTTGGGAGGCCAAGGCGGGTGAATTGCTTGAGGCCAGGAGTTCCACACCAGTCTGAGCAAGAGCGAGACCTTGTCTCTACAAGAAATAGAAAAATTAATGGGGTATAGATGTGCACACCTGTAGTCCCAGCAACTTGGGAGGCTGAGGCAGGATCACTTGAGCCCAGGAGTTGGAGGTTGCAGTGAGCTATGGTGATGCCACTGCCCTCTAACTAGGGTGACAAGGCGAGACACTGTTTCCCAAAAAAAAAAAAAAAATGCTTTACTAGTTATCTGGATATCTCTTATTCCAGTCAAGTTCACACACCTGAAATTAACCATCATACCCATCACCATCAAATTTTGTTTACCAATTATCCTTCAGAAGTGAATGAGAAATACTTTCTCAGACAAACAAAAATTGAGGGACTTTGTCACCTATAAACCTGCTGTGCAAGAAACACTAAAAGAAATTCTTCAAAAACAGCAACAGAGCATTGATAATGATGTAGGTCAGAAACTCAGATCTGCATAAAGAAAAGAGGATCATTAGAGAAGAATAAATGAAGATAAAATGCAATTCTTAGTTTTTCTTATTAACTGATTTGACAAAATAGTTCAAAATAATAACAGCAAAAAAAGCATTAGGTGATTGTAGCTGACTGATAAGTAAGATGAATGACAGTGATATTGTAAGGATGGGAAGGAGAAGGTGGGAATACTGTTAGAAGGTTCTTCCACTACCCATGAAGTGCGATAGTGTTATTTGAAAGTGAACTTGATTTAGTTATAAATGTATATTACAAACTCTAGGATAACCACTGGAAGAAAGTTGAAAAAAAAAAAGCATAATTGATATGCTAAGAGAGGAGAAAAAATGGGATTTTTAAGGCAGTGAAAGTATTCCGTATGATACTGTGATGGTAGATACATGTAATTCTGACTCATTTTTTCTGTAAACCTAATAAAACTCAAAAAAAGAAGAAGAAAAGGAAAAAAAAAACCTTGTAAAGTGCCAAAACAAAACAGCAGAGCACCAAATTTCTCAATTTTATGCAATGATATGATTTAATAGACCTTAATTTTCTGAAAAGGATGCCCAAACGATTTTTGAAATTTCCATCGTAAGCGTAAATAATATTGCATTGCTTAGCTTCGCATCCATACGACTTCCAGGATGCAGATGCCTTTATGTATACATGCCCGTGGTTCTGACATTCTCTCCTGAAAACGTGTCATGTGAGAATGGTGTCAGGAGAGAGGTTGACCTGCCATCACCTAACAGGGATTGGCATACTTTTTCTGCAAAGGGCCACATAGTATTTAGGCTTTTTTTGGCCGTGAAGTCTCTGTTGCTACTACTCAACTCTGCTGTTGTAGTGAGAAAGCAGCCATACATGACATGGAATTGAATGAGCCTGGCCGTGTTCCAATAAAACTTTATTTACAGGAACAGGCGGCAGACTGGATTTGCCTGGATGGCTGTATTTTGCTGACTGCTGATCTAAAATGTGTATCAGGGAAGCTCACTGAGTAAGTAAATAAAGGGATTCTACAAAAGAAACCTCAATACATTCCCCAAATTAGGAATTTACAGACCACATTCTTGGACCACAGTGCCAAAAACGAAGTAAATAAACAATAACCAGAATATGGTAATAAATAACAACTAGAATTTAATAGCAGAAGTTCAATAACTTAACTGTGTGGAATTCTTTAAAGCTTTCTAAAGTTAATCTCGAGTAAAAGGAGATACCAAAACTGCATTTACAGATCATTTATAAATGAACAAACTATTGCATATCAACATCTATGGTGTCAAAGAACAAAATTTCAACAAACTGAGTTTTAAAGATCTAATTGGCTTTTATTAGCAGAGCATCCAGTATACAGAATAGACAGGCACCCCACCAGGTATAGCAGAATAGTAGCTTTTTGTAAGGCACCTTGAATAGGAACAAGGAAACAGCATAGGGAAGAAAGTGAACTGGTTAACATCTGGCTGCTTTAGGCTACTTTCCCTTGTATGGGTTATAGCAGAGGGGACTTAATCACACTCATTCAGGTTGACTAGGCCCTTTCTGATTGGATTGCTGTGCATCTCCTGTTCCTCTTCCCGCCCAACACACATCTGGCCTGTTTGGGGATTTAACTACTGTCTTACTCCTGGTTTCTTAGAAGACCCCACAGGTATATAAAGCTTAGGTTTTGATCTGGGGACCTGGAAACCTAGCATTTCCATTTTGGGTTGGCCTGTTGGGCCTAGTGCAGGAGCTCAAGCCAAATAATGGCTTCCTGTAAATTGTATTTAACAATGATACATGACCAATGTTACAGGTAGGAAAAATGGTGGCTTTAAATGTTACTATGAGAAAGACTGAAATAAATGAACTAAATATTCAATCCAGACAGGTAGAAAGAAATCAGCAAAATGCAAGGAAGAGGAGTTAAGCTGAAAGTGGAGGAAGCTGCCAAGTGATGAATTAGATAATGCTTCTGAACAAAGAAGGTAGAATCAATAACTTACAGCAAGAACTGTTAATTTAAAGGGTCAATAAAACAGTCATCGACAAGCCTAACCTTGAGAAAACAAATAAACAAATACTCAAGACAGAATTAAAGGGGATAAAACCACAGTGATGGGAAAAAAATAGTATATTAAATTTCGAAATCACGAAGAAGTATCTGGCTTTTCTCAGAAAATACTAAAATTGTCTTAAGATTTATAAAATATGGACAGACAACCATGAAAGAATTCCTAAATACTCATGCCCAAGAAGACACTAGAAATAGATGGTTTTATAAGCCACGTACAGGAGATCTACAATATTCCTGAATATTGTAGAATATTCCTGTACTATTTACACTATTATAGTATGACAAGTATAGAAAACTTCAGTCTTTTTTTAAGGTGAGCATACTGCTGTACATATAGGAAGTGCTCAGTAATATTTGTGAACTGCTGAATGCTTCCGGATACCAGAAGCAAAGAATATAATTCTACACCAATTATAAATAAAATTAAAGATGTAGAATTCCTAAATAAAATGTTAGCAAATCAAATCCAGAAATGTTTAAAGAACGAGAAAATGGAACCAACTAATGCTTATTTCTATAATATAGACTAATTCAATAATTGGACATTTATTACTTTGCTATGTTAATAGATGAAAAAAACATTATCTTGAAAGATGCTGAAAACCAATTGCATAAAATTTGATATCCATTCCTAATTTTAAAAATACTCCAGTACACAAAGAGAAGTATTTTGTGTGTCATCATAAAGTACCAACTAAATAACAAACATCATATTAATGGTGAAATGTTAAGGCATGTGTTCTCAACCGGAAGAATAATTGAAAATTAGTTCTTGAGGGGTCAAAAGTCTTAATGTATAAAGATATACATATAGTACATAGTACAGCTGTACAATATATTTATGGTTTTAAAATTTCATGGGTGGTGATTAGGAAAATAAAAACCTAAGAAGACTTCTCAGGTGGCACTAATGACAGTTTGGGAAACATTGCTCTGCAGGATTTCCCATTAGTAACAAGAAAAAGATGCTTACTAAATGCCACTATTATTCAAAGGTGTTTTGGAAGTCACAGCAAATGCAATAAGGCAGTTAAGGTAAATGACATATAAACATTGAAGAGTAAGAGCCAAAATTGTAGTGTATGAAAGTAATAAGATTTTCTATGTAAAAACCATAAAAGATCAATTGAAAAATGATTTCCAGTGAGAAAAACTTAGTGAATATACTAACTTCAAGATAATGTGTTACGTGAACTTCCCTTGTGAACAATGCTGAACAATTTACTGACAGTCATAAAAAATGATTTAAGTGGGAAGAGTTAATATAAAAATATCCTGAAATTATCTAGCAATTTAGACATTTCATACAATTTAGCATTTTATAGCAATTTAGACATTTCATACAATTCGTAAATTCATTTAACAAATGTGTGTTGAGGATCAGTTATATGCCAGATACATTTCTAAATACTGGGTGTACAGGATTGTATAGAACAGATAAAAACACCTTCTCTCCTGACACTTATATTCTAGTGGCTAGAGACAGACAATAAACAAATAAGGCTAAATATGGTATGTCAAGGTAGTGGTAATAATTTCCATCAGGCTTTCAGGGCGATTATTTTTAGAATCTGACAAAATATTGTAAAGTTCTTCTGGAACAGTATCTGTGAGAGAATGACTAAGAGAACTTGTGAATGGTTAATTGTCCTATCAGGCATTTAAATATAATACAGAAATTAAATCACTGTTACAGGTGCAACATAGGGCAGTGAGACAAATGACAGGGATTCCATAGAAACAGACTCAGGCAAAAATGGGAAATATTGTTGAAGATGAAAGTGACATTTCAGATCAGTGGAGAAGAGTGGACTGTTGAGTGAAATGGTAGTGTGTGTCATCTAGCTATTCAATACTCCAAAGTGGCTTCCACGAGTCAGATAATTACACTGATACAAACATAACATTAAAGTACCAGAAACATATCTTTGAACCATGACCCTTGAAGTAGCAAAAAAAGGTCAATAGTTTTGACATTAAAAGATTCAATATTTCCTAAGAGCAAAGAGCACCATAAACAATGTGAAAAGTCAAATGATAAACTGGGGAAGATATTTTACAGTATATGTAGTGGACAAAGCGTTAAATGTTCTTACTAGAGATGTTAAAATCAAGAAAAATAAACCCAATAAAAAGATGCCAAAGCCATGAAAATGGAATTTACACGTAATGCAGATTGAAACCATTTATTTTATTTTGCCTATCAGATTGCTACAGATAAAAGGGATTACTAACACCTAGTGTTGCCGGTGGCTGGAGTGTTGATGCAGCTTTCTGCAGGCCATTTTGGTGATACGTACAAGGATTTTAAATGTGCATTCCTTAAACACCACTTCCTGTTTGAATTTAATGCAAGGAAATAGTTGGGTAAATGGGCAAAAGTATGGTGTACAAAAATGTTCATAGTTGTGTTCGAAATAGCAAAAACTGACATCTAAATGTCAATTGTTATTACTAATTAAATAATTATACATTCATACAGTGGAAAACCAAGCAGCCATGAAAATGATGTAGATTTGTTTATATTTACCAACATGAAAGATGTCCATTATACAGGGTGTCCCAAAAGTTCCCATACATAGGGAAAATGGGAAATTGTAGCTAAATGTACCTTTATTTACTGAATATTCATTACAGAATTTTTCCTTTGTATGGAGACTTTTGGGACACCCTGTATTACATATGTGTAAAAATCAGGTTGTAAAACGTATGCCTAGTATGCTACAATTTTATAAACCGCATGTAACTATATCTGCATGTATGTCCTGATTGAAGAATACATTATCAGTGTATGTACCAAAGAGATTATAAGCGGTTAGTTATGAGTGGTGATTTTAATTGTCTTCGTACTGTTTAGAATATTCACAAGTTTCTGCAATGGTTTAATGCCTATCCTTTTTATAACCAGAGTGGAAACAGTGCAGCCTTTCTGAGAGAGGGGTGGAGGCCGGCCTTTCTCTGCCCCAGGCAGAGGCGGGCCTGAGGGCAGGCGGAACCCTAGTGCCGGCTCTGCTGGGGCGAGAGGGAGGGTGGAGAGGGCAGCACCGCCTAGACCGGAAGCGTGGGCGGCGTGCGTTTTGTTTCCTGGGACGGCACGTCAGCCGCCATTGTTGCGGCGTCGTGAAGCTTTGTGCCAAGATCATCAGCAAGGGCTGCCTACAGCTCTTCATCCACATCAGCGGCGCCACAGCGAGGCTGGCGGAGGTCTGCGTGCTCCGCCTGTGCCCGGACAAGCTGCGCTTCGGCCCGCAGGCTCCGGGCCGTCCGCGAGGCCGGGCTGGGGGGCGAGACGAGGCGAGGCGAGGGAGCCTTCCCCGCCAGTTTCCACGCATTTCGGAAGAGCTCAGCGAGATGTTTCTGGAGCTGACTTTGGAGCACTCGTCCAGAGCAGTGAGAAGTGCGGGGGACGCTGCCCCACTGAAGCTCCAGCCGACCGTCAGGGGTCGGCCCTGCCTCCCGGCGGCGGTGGAGCTGGCATTGTGCCCAGGCCGCACTCGTGGCAGTCCACGATCCGCATGTGAGGGCGCTTCCAGAAGACTGTGGAAAGATTGCCCGGAGCCCAGTGTCCGAGCCTCGGATGTGCCAGCTTTGAAGACCCTGAAGAGCGTCGTGGAAAGGATGGCAAACCTGAGTGATCACGTGCTGGTGGAAGAAAATCCAAATGGCCAAATGAACTTGAGTATAGGAACTGATGTATTGTAAAAATCTTGGAAATCCTCCAAAGTCTGCTCTGGGTATGCCTCAAAACGGAAACTGGGAGAACATGGTGCAAGTGTGGGTAGATAATAGGAAGCTGCTGCAGTTTTTCCGGGGACAGCAAATAAATCCTACAACGGCCTTATGTAATGTTTCCAGCAATCTTCATCTTGTTTTTGTTCATGAAGCTGTCTCTCTTCAGTATTTCATTCCTGCCTCATAAAAATTCAGCCAACCTGAAATTTTTTTTTTAAAGCTTATGATCTTTTGAAAACTGAAACAGACCCTGAGTTAATTGGGTTGAAAGTTTGCACCCTCGGTGACTTACCCAGGGTGTGTATTTTGTTGAGCCTTTCTTCCTTTGCAAAAATTATGTTAAAACATCATTGGTGAAATAGTTGGATAGTTCATCTTTTTGTTTATAGGCTTTATTAATTTTTTTCATGCTGCTTAAGATTTCAACAAGATTATTTTCAACTCCTTTTTTTGGGAAAAAGAATTATAACTAAATAAAAATATCTTCAAATACTGAAACAATTGCATTAGTATTTCATTATAAAATACTACTGTGTAAAGTGGGAAATTTCTCCTTTTAAAATAGGTAAAAACATTTTCTGATAGGGCTTAATTTAGAGAGCTCAGTATATCTGAAAGATGTAAAGTATTTACTTAGCATTTGTGTACATTACATATTCTTTGTTAAGCTGTGTGTGTTTCCTCAAAGGACATAACAAGGAATATATAAGAATACAAAGTTTGAATTGGTTATTTATTAGGTTCATTTTCACGTGTATCATATTCACATAAGGAGTGAAGGATATACAGGCATACCTTGGAAATATCGTGGGTTCAATTCCAGACGACCACAATAAAGCAAATATTGCAGTAAAACCAGTCACACAAATTTTTTGGTTTCCCAGTACATGTAAAAGTTATGTTTGCACTATACTGTAGTCTGTTGAATGCAGAATAGCATTATGGTTAACAAAAATGTACACATTCTCATTAAAAAATATTGCCAGAAAATGCTAATAATCATCAGAGCCCTCAGTGAGTGTTGGTGGAGGGTCTTGCCTCACTGGTGATGAATGCTGACTGATCAGGGTGGCTGTGGCAGTTCTTAAAATAAGACGATAATGACGTTTGCTGCATCAGTTGACTCTTCCTTTGTGAAAGATTTCTCTGTAGCATGAGATGTTGTGGGTATTTTACTCACAGTAGAAACTTATTTTGAAATGGAGTCAATCCTCTCAAACTCTACCGCTGCTTTATCAACCAAGTTTATATAATATACTAAATTCTTTGTTGTTGCTTCAACAGTGTTCATAGCATCTTCACCAAGAGTAGATTCCATCTCAAGAAACCACTTTCTTGGCTTATCCCTAAGAAGCAACTCCTCATCTGTTCAAATTTGATCATGAGATTGTAGCAATTCAGTCACATCTTTAGGCTCCACTTCTAATTCTACTTCTCTTGCTATTTCTACCATTTCTGCAGGTACTTCCTCCACTGAAGTCTTGAACCCCTCAAAGTCATCCATGAGGGTTGAAAATCAACTTCCAAAACCCTGTTAATGTTGATATTTTGACTTCCCGTGAATTGCGAATGTTGTTGATGGCATCTAGAATATTGAATCCTTTGCCCATATCAGAGGAATCACTATGGAAGCTATACCCATATGAAATGTATTTCTGAAGCAATAAGATTTAAAAGTCTAAATTTCTCCTTGATCCATGGGCTGCAGAATAGATGTTATGTTAGCAGGCATAAAAACAACATTATTTCATTGTGTATTTCCATCAGAGTTCTTGGGTAACCAGGTGCATTGTTAATGAACAATAATATTTTGAAAGAAATCTTTTTTCTTAGCAGTAGGTTTCATTAGTGGGAGTAAAATATTCAGTAAACACGTTGTAAACAGATGTCCTGTCCTCCAGGCTTTTTTTTTTTTTCCCCATTTCTAGAGCACAGGAAGAGGAGATTTAGCATAATTCTTAAGGGCCCTAGGATTTTCATAACGGCAAATGAACATTGACTTAACCTTAAAATTACCAGCTGTATTAACCCCTAATAAGAGAGTCAGCCTGTCTTTTGAAGCTTTGAAGCCCCGCATTGCCTTTTCTCTAGCTATGAAAGTTCTAGATGGCACCTTCTTCCAGTAGAGGCCTGTTTTGTCTACATTGAAAATCTTTTGTGTAGTGTAGCCAGCCACCTTCATTAATGATCTTAGATCTTTTGGATAACTTGCTACAGCTTCTACATCAGCACTTGCTATTTCACCTTGCACTTTTATGTTGTAGAAACAGCTTCTTTCCATAAACTTTGTGTTTCATCCTCTGCTACCTTTGACCTTTTCTTCTGCAGCTTCGTCACCTCTCTCAGCCTTCACAAAATTGAAGAAAGTTAGAGCCTTGTTCTGGATTAGGCACTGGCTTAAGGGAATGTCATGGTTGGTTTGATCATCCATCCAGATCACTCAAACTTTCTCCATATTAGCATTAAGGCTGTCTTACTTTCTTATCATTCTTACGTTCTCTGGAGTAACACTTTTAATTCTTTTAGGAGCTTTTCCTTTTCATTCACAGTTTGGCTAACTGTTTGGCACAAGAGGCCTATCTGGACATTTGACATGCCTTTCTCACTGAGCTCAGTTATTTCTAGCTTTCGATTTAAAGTGAGAGATGTGTGACTCTTCCTTAGGATTATTAATTGGCCTAATTTTAGTATTGTTTGTTGTGTGTTAGGGAATAGGGAGGTCCGAGGAGCAGGTGAGAGATGGGAATGGCAGGTAGGTGGGGCAGTCAGTACCCGTTACCGACCAAGTTCACTGTCTTACAACTATCTTATATGGGCGTGGTTTGTGGTGCCCCAAAACAATTACAATAGTGACATCAAAGATCCCTGATCACAGATCACTATAACAGATATAATAATAATGAAAAAGTTTGAGACAATGCAAGAGTTAACAAACTGTGACATAGGGATGTGAAGCGAGTACATGCTGTTGGAAAAATGGCGTCAATAGACTTGTTGGACGCAGGGTTGCCAGAAACCTTCAGTTTGTAAAAACTGTAATATCTGTGAAGTGCAATAAAACAAAGAGCAATAAAAGGAGATACTCTAGTCAAATTTAGGTTGACAAAGATGTTACTTATGGGTAATTTTTGGATAAACTAGGTTTCCATTTTTTGCCCCCCCCAATATTCCATTCCTCCACTTAGAAAATAATTCTTAATCTCATTATTTTGAGAAAAAAGATGTATAGATGTACCAAAGGATGGTACAGTGAAGAACAATCTCAAGTTCAAAAGTAGTTCATTTTCTTTTATATCAAATGTTAATTTAGTTTTTTAATGGCACGTGCAGTAAGATAAGCCATTAACTTGAAAACCTTTATGTTTGCATTCCCAGTAAATTCTCATAACTACATTTTTATCAGTAATGAATAATTTCCTACCAGGTTTGGTGATAAAACACTTAAACGTGTTCATTTATTTTGTTTTGCTGACTTTTAAATTCCATCTGTGGTGTTGTGGAACATACAAACATTGGACCTCCCACGCAAGTCACTTGAACTCTCTGGCTTGATCTCTTTCAGTTTGAATAGATTCTGACTTAATACTATTAAAGTTATAACATGGCAAGATTAAACAGTTAAAAATACTTTTCAAAAGTATTTTAAACGTAGCCTTTTAAAATTATTAATGCATAACCACTTTGGAGTTATTGTTTAAGCTTTGTGGAACTATTTACTAACTTCTGAGTTACATACAAAAATGTATGCATATTTCGTTTGGTGAATATTTTCAAAGTGTTTTGTGAAGGTTTTTTAAACAGCTATTTTTTTGTACATTTTATAAATCTTTTGCTCTCACCAGCATTTTTGTAGACTTTAAATGCAAGATAAATATGGAAAATGCATGCCTTACCACACTGAGGAAATTATAAGATCTGTAGGTTTTGTTTCTGTGGTATAACACAAAATGCCTTATCGTGTTTGTTTTAGGCATCTCTTCCAAATTTTTTGCTTTTATTTGTAATTAAATGAGAATTTTCAAGCTATAGTACAAGAATTTTTACCTGTTGTATCCTTTCTCTTCTTCTTTCTCCCAGTCATCTGTCTCTAGTTCTGTTTCTTCCTTTTTATATATTTAATAAAATGAGGGAAAATGAAAAATCTTATGGTTTGTTTTGGAACATAAGTAATTGTGCAGTTTCATCTTGGTGAATTATTACTATGGTTTACTTTTAGTAATTCATTAACAAAGATTATCTGTCAAAAGTTTTATAGCTTAGTTTTTGTAGCATAACTTTTGAAAATAAGAGGGATAATTTATTCTTCTAATTAGGTTATTCACTAATCTGTAGATACATTGCTTATGATGGTAAAGAAAAATCAGTAGGCTATGCAATTGTCTTAATTGAGAATCTTCTAATGATAGAGTAGAAACATTTTATAATACATATAGAAATTTTACAATGAATAACATGCCTTTATTATTGTTTAGTTTAATTGTGAAAAGCTAGGGCGTGCCACTTTCTATAGTCATAACAATAGTTACTGAATTTAAAAACTTTGTTCTATAGGACTCTCCTAGAAATGAGAACTAAAAGGTGCCTGAGAGATGATTTCATTCAACCTCCTTATTTATAGATGGAAAACAGTTTCAGGGAGGAGGATCTAAGTAAACAAGCATTTTTATTTGTCAGTGCCAGACCAGATTGAGATGTCAGGTTCCAAACTATTCATAAATGTTAAGTTTTTGAGCTTGTTCTATCAAGGCCTAATTCAGAGACTTACAACTTGTTCATGCTTTTGTTCATTAAAATAAATCCAGAGTACCATGTGACTGTATTACTTAAAGAGATAAAATTTAAATTAAAAAAGATCTAAAACCTTGTTGAAGGACATTGTCATATTGTCCTTGTGTGAAGCTGTCCTTTGTTCTTGCGGGTAGAAAGGAATTAATTTATTTCTGACAAAATGATAATTTTTTGAAAACCAAGTCTCACATTAAAAAAATCAAAGCAACAAGTTAATGAGACAGGTTAATTATCCAAATTTTTTTCCCTGCAGTGTCATGGTACCTTTGGGGCAAAATGGTGTCTGTTTATTAAAGCAGTTGTGGGAACTTTGTGTTGAAATATGTCTTTGCTTCCCCATAAGTTTTTATTAATATGTATTATCATACTAAATTTTATGTTATCAGTTTATAATAGTTTTCATGCACATTCTCAAAATAAGCTTTCTACTCTTATCTGCATGTAGAAGCATGTCTAAAGAGCTAATAGTGGTCTGTTCCATATAATTTTATGTAAATTTAACTATTAAATCACCTAGGGTGTCTATTTAATATCAGTTTATTTATTGCTCATTTGTACATTTTGCAAACGTCAAATGTGAAAATAAATATTTATCTTTTGATTTTGACTAACAGTGGGCCTTATCTATTGATAAGCAGGAGAATGTTCGTGTGGTGTTATTTGTGCTTTATTTCAAAATATTATCAGAGCATTATATTTGATAACTTTTTGTTTTGCTGTAACTTCAGACTTACAGAAAACTTTCAAGAATAGTAAAAGTAACTCCTGTAAACCTCTCGCTTTTTCATTTTGGTCAGTAACAAATCCTGTAAACCCTTCAGCCAGACCCACCAATCATTTACTTTTTGCCCCATTTGCTTTATCATTCTGTCCATCTGTCTGTGTATTTTTTGAAGCCTTTGAAAATAAGGTGCAACATCATTCCTTTAATCCTAAATAATTCAGTGTGTAGTTATGCAGAAGAAGGGCATTCTCTTGTATTACCACAGTACAGTTATCAAAACTAGAAGATTTAACATTAATACCATGCTGTCTAATCCAAAGTTCAAATACAGATGGTGACAATTTTTCTAAGTATGTACATTCTAGAAACATTTTTTTCTGTTCTAAAATCCATCCAGTATCATATATTACGGTTAGTTGTAAGTGTCCTTCAATATAGAATAGTTCTAAGGCCTTTTTAAAATTTTTCTTGATCTTGATATTTTCAAAGAGTACAGGCTAATTATTTTATAGAATGTCTCTTAATTTAGTTTTGTCTGATGATTCTTACTGATTATTTTTGACAGCGGCTTCACAGACATGATGTTAGATCCTTCTCAGTGTATCATATCAAGAAACACATACATATTTGTTTTAACACTGGTTACTTTCATTTTGTTCATTTGGTTAAGGTGATGTCTGTCAGGTATTTCCTTTATAAAATTACTGTTTTCCCCTTTGTAGTTAATTACCTGCAGAGAAATGCTTCGAGACTGTGTTAGTATTCTTTTTTTTTAAATCAGACACTCACTAGTTTTAGCACCCATTGATAATTTCTACTGGTATAATTATTTCTGTATATATTAGTTGACATTCGATAGTAAGGGAGAGCTTTTTCTCCCTCATATATTTGTTCATTGACTTATTAGAATAGACTCCTTTTTTTCAAATAAATATATTACAATCTATTACTATTATTAAGTTTTTGGTGCTCAAATTGTCTCAGGTGTGGACAGCGGAGGCCCCTCCAGCCTGGCCCCCGTACCCTTCTGACGGCCACCCCCCTTCTTTGAGTCCTTCCTTCCTGGGGCAGCAGTGTTTAGGCTTACCTTGTCTTTGCCCTACCTCAGCCCCAGAACCAGCTGAAGTCAGGTCAGCCAAGGATTTCAGTGATGCTCTTTCTGCCTTTGTGGCTTCCTCCTCTCCAGGATTTTCTTCCTGTCTCTCGCTGCTCAGTTGGCCCCAGGCTCCACCCTCTGACTCCTCAGGCCAGAGACTGGCTTTCCGACTGCGCAGCTGCTCTGTGCTCCGGCCTGGGGCGTTCTTGCAGATGAACCAAGTGCTCCCTGCTGAGTGAGTGATTTTGAAGTTCTCTAAAATAGAGTTTTAAAGTATGGTAACTTTTACATTCCTCTCTAAACTTATTATTTGAAGAGTTTTTTTAAAACAGCTTTATTCACATACCATACAATTTGCTCATTTAAAGCACACAATTCAGGGTTTTTCAGTATATTCACATAGTTGTGCAACTATCACCCCAGTTTTAGAGCTTTCATCATGACAGAAAGATCCGTACTCATTACCAGTCTCTGCATTTCCTCCCAACCTTCGCTCCACTTGCCTCAGCCCTTGACAACCACTAATCTACTTTCTGTTTGTAGATTTGCCTGTTCCAGACATTTAGATGTAAACGGAATTATACAGTACGTGGTCCCTTCTGACTGGCTCCTTTCATTTAGCATAATGTTTTCAAGGTTCATCCATTGCGTGGCATGTGTCAGTTCAGTGCTTCATCCCTTTTTAATGCCAAGTAATTTTCCATTTTGTGGATATATCACATTTTATTTATCATTCATCAGTTGATGGACTGTTGGGTTGGTTCCACTTTTTGGTTATTACTAATACTGATATGAACATTGATGGACAAGTTTTATGCGGACATATATTTTCATTTCTCTTGGGTGTATGCCTAGGCGTGGAATTGATGGACCATAGAGTAACTCTATGTTTAACCTTTTAAGGAACTGCCAACCTGTTTCCCAAAGTAGTTGCACCTTTTACATTCCCACCAGCAATGTATAAGGTTCCAGTGTTTCCATATCCTTGCCAACACATTACTATTTGCCTTTTTGATTATAGCCAGCCTAGTGGGCATGAAGTGGTATCTCACTGTGGTTTTGATTTGCATGTCCTTGATGGTCAATAATATTTGGCATCTTTTCATGTACCTTTTGTCCATTTCTATAACTTCTTTGGAGAAATGTCTATTCAAATCCTTTGCCCATTTTTACATTGGGTTATTTGTTTTTACTATTGAGTTATTGAGTTATAAAAGTTCATTATATATTCTGAATTCACGTGTCTCACATATGATTCACAAATATTTTCTCCTATTCTATGGTATATCTTTTTACTTTCTAAGTGGTGGCTTTTGAAGCACAAAAGTTTTAAATTTTGATCAAGTGCAATTATGTTTTTTCTTTTGTTACTGTGCTTTCGATGGTGTATTTAAGAAGGGTTTGCCTAACCAAGATTAGACAGATTTACTCCTATGTCTTCGAATAGTTTCAAAGTTTTAGCTTCCATGCTTAGATCAATTTTTGTGAGTGGTGTAAGGAGGAGATCCAGCACCAGTCTTTTGCATGTGAATATTGAGTTGTCCTGGCACCATTTGTTGAAAAGTTATTTTTTTCTATTGTTCAAAAATCTATTGATTTTGCGGATCATTAAAATAAATGGGTTTATTTCTGGATTCTCAGTTCTATGCCGTTGATCTGTATGTCTGTCCTTATGGCAGGGCCTTGCTTTCTTGATTTATGTAGCTTAGTAATAAATTTTGAAATTGGTAAGGGTGAATCCTCCAACTTTGTTTCTCTTTCCCAAGATTATTCTAGCTATTCTGAATACTTCTCACTTCCATAGAATTTTAGGAATAGCTTGTCGATTTCTACAAAAAGCCAGCTGGAAATTTGATAGGTATTGCATTGAATCTGTAAATCAACGTGGTAGTAGAACCATCTTAGCAATATCTAAGTCTTCCATCTATGTCTATCCATTTATTCGGTCCTCTGTAATTTCTTTCAACAATGTTTTGTAGTTTTCAAAGTATAACTTTTGCACTTCTTCTGTAAAATTTAATCTTAAGTATTTTGTTTTGATGCTGTAGTATTCACTTGTCTTTTATTCGTGACGTTTTTTTGCATGTCTATCCCGATCCCAGTCCTTTTCCCATGCCCTCTCCCCATCCATTCTTCTACACCTGTACTGTCACCTGTCCTCTTTATCCTATTTTAATTCCAGTGTTCCTCTGGCACCATGAAACATTCGGAAAGCATCTGTCTGACTTCTCTGTATGGTGTGCTTATTTTGTGTTACATACTGTACAACAGGTGCTGGGAATATAGAATTGATTAAACAACTGATCAAAGAGGAAACACAAACACAATCTCAAAAATTTAACACGGAAAGTATTAAAATTATGTAGTGGAAGCTTATTAGAAGGAGGGATCAGGGAAATTTCCTAGGAAAGGTAACGCTGAAGCTTGATTTGAAATATTGGCAAAGATTTAACAAACTTGGAAAGACTTTGTATTTTGTGGAAAGAGGGCAAATGATACCATGATTAACGGTACGTGGCAGATTCATAAGAGGTAAATGGGCTTATGAGGTGAGTGTCAGGTGAGTGAGTGGAGTGGCGGAGATGAAGTAGGAAATGTGGAAGAGTCTAGTTTTGACAGATTTTGAGCATGATGCTAAGGTGTCTGTGAGCACTGGAGACTACAGAGCCGTGGATGTCATAAAAAACTTTTTTTAAATGCAGATATGATATTGATGAGATCTATAATTTGGAGGGCTAACTCCAATGTTAGCTGAGGGTGAATTGCAGTGAGGAGATAATAGAGTAGCGTAACCAGGTAGAAGTCTGTTGCAGTCCAGGGGGAGAAGATGAAGGTCTTAACTGGCAGAGTAACAATAGAATTGAGGGGAATAGTTGACTCTGATTCTGACAGAAAGATTCCGATTGTGTGATTCGGGGCTGCCTCAGGGAAGGAGAGGAACTCCTTTTGAGGAACAACTTTTGAGTTGTCTCGTTGGGGTCATTGGATGGGTTATAATGTCTTTCTGGACCTTTTGTTTTCCCATTTTATTTGTATTAAATAATGATGTAGGCATGATGAATTAAACAATTGCCCAGGTGATTGAATTCCATCTCCAGCCCCTCTCCCAAAGAGGCTGGTTTGCTAGAGCTTTACTCAAGCTCCCACCCCCTAATCACTTGGTCTTGCTGGCATGGCCAGCCCTGATACTGGATCATCCTGTTGGCCTAACCTCAGGTATGATCTGGAGGCTCATGAATTACAAAGACACTCCTGTTACTGGGAAATTCCCAAGGATTTAAGCGTCTCTTTCCTAGAAACCAGGGATAGAGGCCAATCTGATACTTAATTATACAATATACTCGAGACTAATTTAGCTCTCTCCTGCCATCTACCTCCACGTTTCTAGATTGTTCATCTCATCTGACATTTCCTGATAGTCGGTTTTAGACATTAGCTATCAGTCTCCTATTATGGAGATAAAAAGTGATCATTCCCCTTTTCACCCCCCTCCTCCGCTCCCCAAACACATATCTGCCTTTCATGGCTTTATTACAACTTTGGTTCAACCAATGATCAGTTCCTACTTTATTAGGACTATATAAATCTTGTTTCTTTTGACTTTTTGAAAGTTTCAAGAGTTTTTATTCTGGCATCCAGTTCTTTCAGGAATAAAAAATTTCTCTCTCTGCACATATTAATTTGGGATCAAAGTTTGTAAGACCGTTGAAGTTTTTTTTCTGTTACTTGCTGTATTTCCTAGGGCCGCCATGCCAAAGTACCCCAGACTGCGTGGCTGAAACCTCAGAAACTTATTTCTCATGATTCTGGAAGCTGGAAGTGTGAGATCAAGGCGTCAGCAGGCTGGTATCTTTTGAGGGCCATGAGGGAAGGATCTATTCCAGGCCTTTCTCTCTGGCTTGTAGGTGGCCATCTTCTCCCTGTGTCTTCATGTGGCCTTCCCTCTGGGGATATTTGTGTCCAAATACCTCTCCTGATAAGGACGCCAGTCAGGTTAGGGCCCACCTATATGATCTCATTTTACCTTTATTACCTCTTTAAAGCCCTATCTCCAAATAGAGTCACATTCTGAGGTCCTGGGGCTGAGGACTTCGACATATGAAGTTTGGCAGCTGGAGAGGGGCAGGGCGTAACTTAACCCATATAATACCTGCAATATCTGTTTATTCTGGATTTTTTTCATGTTTATCTGTCTTCCATCTCTGTCTTACACATTTTTTTTTTTTGACTCTTTTTGGCTGTCCAGTGTTGGGACTCAGAAAATGATACTCTAATATGGTTTTTAACATGCTGAACTAAAGAAGCAGCCCCAAGGTCTCTCTGACCTCCCTCCACCCCTCCTGTCTCTCCCAAAGCACAGGATGAGGCTGCTTTCCGAAGTCTCCTTACCTATCTAGAAACTGGACCTATCAAAGAGGAACACTATTGCCTTTGATCTCCTCCCTGAAATTTCATTAACCAGAGAAGATTAAAACTCATATCACAAAGCAAGAGACTGAAAATCAAGCTTCACAGCTGGAGACCATATGAACTTTGTCCAAACAGTTGTCTATTTTCAGATCCCATTCAGTTTGCAAAGAGGATTACTATTATCTGAGCAAAGGGCCCATTTTTTTCCTCTTAAAAATTATTTACTACCCCTCAAAATGGCCACGTTTCCCCCATCCGCCCTTCCCCTGTGAGGAAGGGTATATGAGCATCTGGACCTCACTGGGTTATTATTAGGTAATCATCCTTCCGCAATTCCCCCACGCTTATGCATGTGAAATCAGTTTGTATGCCCTTTTCGCCTGTTAATCTGCCTCGGTTCATTTTCAGCGAGCCTTTGGAAGGTAGAAGGGAAGCTTTCCCACATGCTCCCCCACACCTTCCGTGGTTCAGGGTGGGGCTGCTAAGGGCTGATCTGATTTAGTTTGTGTGTGGGCAGAGTTTGCCTCTAAGTAGCTTTTCCATCAGGTGGTATGGGGGCAAGCAGCCCTTCCTTTTTTGGTGGACACTTGCATGTCAGGATCTTTGGGCCTTTTTTCCCTAGGACTCTTTAGTTTCTCTGGAGGATAAGGCAGTTGTCGGGACAGGGTGGTGTAGGCGGACAGTCCTGTGAGGGCAGGAGGGGGCGGAGGCCTGAGGGGCCCTGGAGCTTGCTGCCCAGGTTTACCGTGCCCCAGCCCCCCCACACCCGTGCTGTGCGGGGCTCTCTGAGGCCTGGTCCTCTTGTTTGGTTTCTTCAGAGATTAAACTTATTTTTTTGAGATGGAGTCTCGCTTTGTCACCTGGGCTAGAGTGCCGTGGTGTCAGCCTCCCTCACAGCAACCTCGAACTCCTGGGCTCAAGTGATCCTCCGGCCTCGGCCTCCCAGAGTGCTGGGATGACAGGTGTGAGCCACCACGCCAGGCCCAGAGACTAAGCTTCTGATCTCCCGCCTGACTGTTGAAGGTGGAGGTGGGGCCCAGGTGTCTAACTTCATGGTCTGTAAGGATTTCACTGTTCTGCTCTGAGCCTCACCCCTGCCTTCTGGGGTACCTGAAGCCCTGAGCACTTGGGCTCTGTAGGGTTTATTAGTGAGATTTTGTTATTTATTGGTTGCCTGCTATATGCTAGGTACTGTGCTTTCTAAGGACTATCGTACATAATCTTTACAATAACCTTATGAAATGGATTCTGTTGTTAGCAGTGTTTTACATACAAAAAGGCAGATGTTTAGTACATAATTTGTAAATTGGAGCACCAGTACCTGAACACAGGTCTGTTGACCGTAGAAACTGCCCTTGTACCAACTCCACTATACTCACAACAGTGAGCGAATTCATGCTGGTGCCTGTACACCTACATTCTAGGTTTTGTGGAAATGTCAATACACTGCACTGATTTGAGCATATTAAAAAAAAGAGTTGCTATACTACGTAAATATGAGGTGAGGTGAGATTCAATACACCTATGGGACTATAAATGTATTTTAATTTTTCTGCATGTAATTAATCAGAGTATGATCCTTAAATAACTTTGGGAGTAGAATAGTAAAATATTAATAGTTCCTAGTATCTATTTAGGATTCAGCAGAGGTAGGCATGAAGCTAAATAATAACATTAGGTCCTATCTGCCACTATACAGAAAGTTTTTGGAACCAAGGGCTTAGTTTTCTGTTATTCTTCTATATTTCTCATAATACTAACTAGAGTATTAGTACTTAACAGTTAGTAACTTAAGTAACTTACTAACTTAATGTTCAGCAGATGTTGGCTGATTGGCTAAATGACAGCTAAAAAATTCAGAACTATGTGTTTAAGCATACTTTTTATATTTAGGTACTGAATGTCTAGCCTTCTTATATTTTTTTGTCCATACTTATCTCAGCTGGCACTAATCCTTTTTTCCTTTCTTTTTTAGCAGGTTACTTCTGTAACTGGATTACCAGTTCATTCCAGGAAACACAATGTCTCGATTGCGGCAACCCCCCCTTGTGACAGGCATCTCTCCAAATGAAGGAATACCATGGACGAAGGTCACAATCAGAGGAGAAAACCTGGGCACTGGCCCCACTGACCTCATAGGTAAGGGAAGGGTGCTGCCATGCACCCTGGCAAACATATGTTTATGTTGGGCGAGAGGGACAAGATATCTTACTTTGAAATAGTGAAGTGCCTTGTAAGTCCTGTAGAAAAACATAACTGTGATCACTACAGAACAAGCTGAAAAAAATAAAGGAATTATTTGGTTTTCTGATTTTTTTATTTTATCAAATCTTATCTATATTGCTTTTTTTTTTTGGCGGGGGCGCAAGGTCTCACTCTGTCACCCTGGGTAGAGTGCAGTAGCATCATCATAGCTCACAGCAACCTCACACTCCTGGGCTCAAGCTGTCCCCTGCCTCAGCCCCAGAGTAGCTGGGACTATAGGCACGCCACCATGCCCAGCTAATTTTTTCTTTTTTTTTCTTTTTTTTTTATTTCAGCATATTATGGGGGTGCAGATGTTTAGGTTACGTATGTTGCCCTTGCCCCACTTCTCCCCAAATTTTTCTATTTTTAATAGAGACAGGGTCTTGCTCTTGCTCAGGCTGATCTTGAACTCCAGAGCTCAAGTGATCCTGCCATCTCAGCCTCCCAGAGTGCTGGGATTACAGGTGTGAGCCACCGCGCCCGGCCTGTATTGCCTTTTAAGTCCTTTGGAAAGTTTCCCACGGCTGAGATTCACTCCGATGTCTCAGCTTCAATGCCTTAGATGGCCAAAACAGCCACCTCCGTATTTTTGCTCTCTTCGATTTTCCTTCCCTCATACAACTGTTCTTTCTCTGGTGTTCTGTGAATTGTGCCTCGTCTGCTCCTTAAAGCAAATCTAAACCCCATTTCCTGGTGAGCTGCATGCCACTCGGCTCTTACCTTTGTGCCACTTGCTGGGCATAGATCCTCCCTGTGACCCGTGCATCCCATTTAAAGCAAACCAAAGTTAGTTTTTGGGATCTGTTCTTTTTTTTATCTCTTCTAGTAGAGTTTGAGCTCAAGGACATGGATGATAGAACAACACCACGTATGCAGTTGGCACGGTGTAAATATTTTTGGATGTTGGCTTGCATAGCATGCTTCCCCCAGCTCCATGACTTGGGGACCTTTGCTGCTGGCCTATTCTTGAGGCATTCATGTCTGCCAGTACCTCTCAGCTCTGGCTTGTCTGCATCTCCCCAGAACTTTAAAAATACATTTTCTGGCGTGCTTAGTATTAGTCTCTGAAGATGGAGCCTACACATTGTTTTCTAAAATATAAATGGGCGTCAGGGACACCCAGGGTGGAGAACAAATTTTAAATGTAATTTTATGGTCAGTTACGATTCTGTGCCTGTGAGCTCCCCTTGTGGGTACACAGCTGCGTCTCAGATGGGGAAGGGAAGAACCCATACATGCTGCCGAATGCATAGTCCGGCTTCCCACGTAAATTTATTCTGGACTCAGACATTCTCTTGACTCATTTCTGAACTGATGAAGGACCCATTGGTAAAGTATTTGAGATTATGAGTTAGAACTTGTTTTTCCTAAATTGTAGCTGCTGGTTGATACATTGGGTTTTGGCTATCCAGAAAACCCTTTAAAAAAAGTGAATTGGCAACTGCAAAAATGTGGAAACAACACAAATGCCCATCAATACATGAGTGGATTAATAAAATGTGGTATATGTATACCATGGAGTACTATTCAGCTTTAAGAAACAATGGTGATATAGCACCTCTTGTATACTCCTGGATAGAGCTGGAACGCATTCTACTAAGTGAGGTATCCCAA
>CAUYSK010010454.1:0-20026 GCA_963575035.1 Avahi laniger | reverse complement strand
GGCCAGGCATGGTGGCTCTCTCCTGTACTCCTAGCACTCTGGGAGGCAGAAGGATGGCTTGAGCTCAGGAGTTTGAGACCAGCCTGAGCAAGAGCGAGACCCCATGTCAACAAAACATAGAAAAATTAGCCAGGCATGGGGACACACGCCTGTAGCCCCAGCTACCTGGGAGGCTAAGGCAGGAGAATTGCTTGAGCACAGAGTTTGAGGCTGCTGTGAGCTATGATGATGCCACTGCACTGTAGCCCGGGCAACAGAGCAAGACTCTGTCTCGAAAAAAAAAAAGATGAGGTCCTGCGGTCCTGCTGGATTAGGGTGGCCACCCTACTCCAGCGTAAAAGGGGTTTCCTAGGGTTGTTCAGTGCACAGCTTGTACAGCAGTGTGAGGTGGCCCTGGTAGCAATACTGCAAACGCTCAAATGAGATGTTCTTGGCAGTATTTAAAAAGAAAGAAGTGAGGGTTCTTGTTGAAAAGAAAAAGATGACCCTTCGCAGAGAGATCATAATATATGGATGGTTTAGTTTGTGTCACTCAGGCCTCTAACCTAAGACAAATGTTAATAATTACTTATGGGACATACATTTACACACATATACACACATTTATAAAACATACGTGGATTGGATTTTTCAATAAAATAAAATTGTTTTGTGGCACTAACTTTTCTTATAGCTAATTTTTCTCCTTTGTAAATACATACTTTAGTTCATTCAGACTAGACTGAAATGAACTTTTGTAAGAGATGGGGGTGGAAGTGAAGATTTGGCAAAAGTCATTAGAAAAAAGAGAAAAAGAAGAAAGTGAGAGAGAACTTGCTAATAAACCTGCCAAAAAAGGAAATGAGATTTTGGAAATAGGCTGGATGTGGTATAAAATCCAAGATTTTTTAAAATGAGGGCATTGTTCACAGGAACATTAAAGTGATCGTTTTATTATACTTCAAAAGGATTCAAGACCTAAAGAAACAGTGTGTCTTTCATTTCAGCTATAAAAAATCCAAAATAAGAGATGCGCCACACCTAAATATCTAAAGCAACGTATTCATGGCCTAAACTTGTTCCCGACCTCCCACACCTTCTGTTATTTCCTGCATGGGGGGTGAGGGCAACATAAATCTATCAGCTATTTCCCAAACGATTTGACATTTCACAGATTAAATGGTTATGTTCCCAAAAGTTTAGGATTAAAACAAAATTCTCATCAAAGAAAGAAAGAGGTAAAATAGAGTAAAGAGGATGGAGTGGAAGATACAGCAAATTAGACATCCTGGGGTCAGGATGACATTTCTGGCTCTCTTAGAGAATTAAATCTATAATAACTTATGTGTTTCTTTGTGAGACTTTAGCCAGAACTCGGCAGAAAGAACCAGGACTCTGGGGCTTTCCAGCCCCAAATTCAGTTATGTGGACCTGATAGCGAGTGCAGGTTCTTCAAGAACCATGGACTTTGAAGTCAGATAAATTTGGGTTCACATCTGATCACACTTATTCACTTAATAATTATTCATTCTGGTACATACCGTCTATGATAGTATGTACCGTTTTAGACGGTACATACCGTCTAAAAATAAAAACTAAAGTAGAGCATGTCTTTCCCTTTTGGAGTCAAATTATATGTCATGTGTCCTTGGGCAGTACCCAACGTCTGCTGGCTTCATCTAAGCGGGGATCGTTAATAACCTCATCTCAGAGATGAAGTTCCTAGGGAAGATGGTAGGTTTCCCTTAAAGGTTAGGCTTCCTCTCCCACGTAGCAAGGTGACTTAAGGAAGCTTTCCTGACCCCAGAACTTTCTCTGTGATCACGTCCTCCTTATGCTATTGTATTGAATAATGGATTCAGACTGTTGGATATGAAAAAACAAGATCATGTTGACAATATTATGTTATAATAAAGTAAAATCTAAATCCTGTTTTTTCCAGCAACATGGATGGAACTGGATGCTGTTATCTTGAGTGCAACAACTCAGACACAAAGAGACGAAAACTGCATGTTCTCACTCATAAGTGGGAGCTAATAATGTGCACACATGGACGTAGAGTGCAGAATGACGGACAATGGAGGCTTGGAAGGGTGGGAGTTGGGGAGTGAATGATGAGAAACTACTTAATGGGTACAATGGGTGTTACTCAGGTGACGGAAATCCTAAAAGCCCTGACTTCACCACTATTCAATATATCTATGTAACAAAATTACAATTGTGCTCCATAAATTTATACAAATAATAAAGTAAAATCTAATTATATTCATTTGGTCTCTATTAGAAGATGTGATACTAATTTATTAATTTTTTCCACTTCTGATTATCAATTCCATCACTCAAATATTCCATTCCCTCTTTTTTTTTAATGTGATAAAATATACATAACACAAAATTTACCATTTAAATGTACAGTGCAGGGCATTAAGCACACTCACACTGATGTGTAACCACCGCCACTATCCCTCTCCAGAACTTTTTCATCTTCCCAAACTAAAACTCCGCACCCATTAAACACTCTCTCCCTATGTCTCCCTCCTGCCAGCCCCGGGCAATCGCCATTCTACTTTCTGTTTCTGTTAATTTGATACTCTAGGTAGCGCATATAAGTGGAATCATACAATGTCTGTTCTTTTGTGACTGGCTTATTTCAATTGGAATAATGTCCTCGAGGTTCATCCATGATGTAGTGTGTGTCAGAATTTCCTTTCTTTATAAGGCTGAATAATATTCCATTGTATGGATAGACCACATTTTGTTTACCCACTCATTCACCAGTGGACACTCGAGTTGCTTCCACCTTTTGGCTATTGTGAAAAACGCTGCTATAGACATTGGAGGGTTTATTAATTTTAAGTCACTTTTTTTGCCTCCTGGGTACACACAGGTTCCTGAAAAGTTAGAACGCGATAGCCCTTAGATTATGGAGTCTGGAAGATTATAGCCCTTAGGTTGGAGATTGTGGGATCAGGCAGCCACATGGCACCAGTAAGGAGCCCAAGCCACGGAGGGACTGCACAACACGTCCAAGCCTTGGACCTCTTCATCCCAAAGCGTGTCAGTGACGCTCGCTCCATCAGTGAAACCCACCACAAACAACAATGTTGTATGTATGTGTGGGTCTAATCAACAAATCACCCAACAGATACAAACATTTATCAAAGAGGAACATAGTCTTAGTCCTAAAGCAAGTCCCAATTCATATTTCAAAAGACTGAAATCATACAGGCTACATCCCCTGACTAAAAACAAAATTAGATAGAAATCAACAACAATATGTAAAAATCACCATCTATTTAACAATTAAGAGATATGCTTCAAAATAACCAATGATTTGGCCGGGTGCAGTGACTCATGCCTGTAATCCCAGCAATTTGTGAGTCCAAGGTGAGAGGATCACTCAAGGCCAGGAGTTCAAGTACAGCCTGAGCAATATAGTGAGATCCTATCTCCACAAAAAATTAAAAAATAAAAAAACTTACCAGGGCATGGTGGCACAGGCCTGTAGTCCCAGCTACTCAGGAGGCTGAGGCAGGAGGATCACTTGAGCCCGGGAGCTTGAGGTTTTTGTGAGCTATTAATATGATGACACCACTGCACTCTAGCCCAAACAACAGAGCAAGAACTTGTCTCAAATAAAATTAAAAAATTAAAAATAACAAATGGATCAAAGATGAAATGACAAAGAAAATTAGAAAATGGTTTTAACTATTGATAATAGAAATCATATCAAAACCTATACCAAAATGTTATGGTATTTATGGGACACTTATGGTCTTTATATATTGGAATGAAATTAAGTAGAAAAGCAATGAGCTGAGCACTCATCTCAAGAAAGTGGATGAAGAAGAGCAAATAAAACCAAAGAAAGTTAAAAAAAAAAATTAATATAAAGACAGAGCACAATAAATAATATATAATAAAGAGAATCAAGAGAACCAAAGGTTGTTTTCTGAAAATATTAAGAAAACTGATAAACACTTGGTAAAACTGATTAAGGAAAAAGGAAGGAAGGCCCAAATTGTCAATGCGAGAAATGAAAGGAAGACAGAGCTACAGATTTTACCAACACTAAAAACATAATAAAAGAATATTATGAACAACTTTATGTCAGTAAGGTTGAAAATTTAGACAAAATGGACAAATTTTCAGCAAAATAAACCTTAACAATATTAGCTCATGAAAACAGGGAAAATCTGAATAGTCCCAGGTCTGTTAAAGAAATTCGATGAATAACTAAAAAACTTCCCACAAAGAAAACTCCAGCCCCCGATGGCTTCCCTGACGAATTCTATCAAACATATAAGGAAAAAATAGTATCAATTATACACATCCTCTTTGATAGAATAGAAAAAAAGAGGAAACATTTCCCAACTTATTTTATGAGACCTGCATAACTTTTATATCAAAACCTGATGAGGTCAAAATAAGAAAAGTACCCATCAATATCGCTCATAAACATAGGCATAAAAATCCTAAATAAGATATTAGAATATCAAATCCAGCAATACATAAAAAGAACGATAAGTTATAACCAAGTGTGGTTTATTTCAGGAGTATAAGATGGTTTAATGTCTGAAAATCAATCGATCTAATTCATCAAGAATAAAGGGGAAAAAAATGAATGTTTCCTTGAGATAATTAAATAATTCTCCTTTGGCAACCAATAATTGTCTCATTAATGCAAAAAATTTTGATAAAATTCAAGACCCATGTATGTGAAGGAAAAAAAAACCTTCATAAACTAGGAATAGGAGAGAACTCCCTTATGTCATAAAGGGCACTCACAAAAGATCTATAGCTAGCACCTTACTTACTGAGGAAATACATCACGTGTTTCCCCTGAGGTTGGGAATAAAGCAAAGAAGTCCACTACCACTCACATTCAACATAATGCCAAAGGTTCTAGTCAGTGCAATACAGCAAGAAAAGAAACCAAAGACATTAAGATTGGAGAAGAAAAAAAACTGTTGTTATTCATAGATTATATGATTGTATATATGGAAAAATCTGAAATAATCTACCAAAAAAACTATTAAAACAAGGAAACCAGTTATAGTACCAATATTTAAAAATCAGTCTTACGTGTCTGCAAAAAACAATTGAAAAATGGAATTTTTTAAATATACTTCATTATAGCATCGAACATCAAAACACCTAGGAATAAGTCCTGTGAACAATAGTGCAAGACTTCACAATAAAAATTATAAAGTTAACAAAGCAATTAGATTTAAATACATGGAGAGATAACACAACGTGTTGCCTAATGGATTAGGCAATTATCAAGATATCAGTTCACCCAAAATTGATTCAGAGTTTCAACACAATCCCAACCAAAAATCTTCAAACTGATGTATAATTTCGATGCAATCCTAATAAAAAAAAAATCTCACCAGATTGAGGATTTACTTTGCGGGTTTTTTTTTTTTCCTTTTTGTTGGTGGAAATTGACACGATGATTCTCAAATGTATACATAAATACAAAAGATCTGGACTAACCAAAGCAATATTGAAGAAAAAGAAGAAGAAACAGGCTGAAGGAATTATACATCTCAGAGGTCAAAACTTAAGAAGATTAAGACACTGGGGTATTAGGACAAGCATGGGTCACTAGACCAGTGGAATTAAACAGAGTGCAGAAACAGATCCGAACATAAACGGTCACCTGACTCCTTCGTAAATCAGCCAAGAAAGGACAGTCTTTGAATGAATGCAGCTGAGTCAACCGGATACGCATGAAACAAAAATAACCTTGTCTGTCTCGTGTGATGCACAAAATCGTATCGTGATAGGTCACAGACCTAAGCAATCAAATTTCTGGAAGAAAACGTTAAGTGAGTACCTTTGTGACCTTAAGATAGGAAAATATTTCTTAAACAGGACACAAAAAGAATTGACCATAAAAGACTGACAAAACTGAAAGGGAAATAGCGAGCCACAGACTGAAAGGATATTTGCAACGTATAGGCACTTTCCAGGTTACAGAAGCCCCGACTTACGGCGTTCCATACTTACCAGCGGCTTCCCAAGGCCCCCCATAAGGATGATTTATAATTAAGGTGCTAAATTAATAATTCTGGAACTAGTTTCTTCCGCGCATGCAAACAAGCCCTCGCGGCACAATCGGTTGTTGGCGCCGCAGCTTTACGCCCCAGCTGGTCTCGTTTATGCGGTCGCTTATGCGCAGTGTCACTTTCGTCTTTTTTATCCGATTTTGGGAGTCTGTGTGTACTCTTATGAGCAGGACTCCAAAGCAGAAGTCCACTGCAAGTCCAGGTGAGCCTGCGGTGAAGAGAACAGTGATTATTGCAATGGAAACAGACATAGAAATAAGCGTTTGGAGAAAGGCCAGGGGCCACCATTCATTGGGAAAGCATCGGGCCTCAGTTGCTCCACTAATAGAACAATTACAGAGGATAAAGTGAGAATAGTGGAAGGCAGTACTCCAGTGACAGTATCAATTATCACCAAGCAGCGTGGTGGATTAATTATTGAAATGGAAAGGTTATTATTGATTTGGTTAGAAGATCAAAATAAGCGTAACATTTCTATTAGCCTAGCGTTGATGCAACATTGAGTGTGAACCTTTAATATTCTTTTCTGAAATTTCTCCTATCTCCTATTTAAACTTTATATATGAGTTTGTTTTTATGTTATTTGAATTTTTTAAAAGAGCACAATAGTTTCTATACCTTATTATTACAGTACATGGGTATTATTATTATTGCAGTATTACACTGTATTATTATTACCACTTATGAGCCATTATAGTATTATTATTATTACTACATATGCACTGTTCATCAGGGATCCGAGTTACATGTAAGTCTGACCTAAAGACATTCTCAGGAATGTATCTTGCCCATAACCCAGGGATCACCTGTATATAACCAACAATGAGCTCATATCTGTAATATATAATAATTTCTACAAATAAAAAAGAAAAAGACAGTTAATCAAAATTTTTAAATGATCAAAAGATTTGATAAGACACTTTACAAAAGAGGGTATTAAAATGACAATAAACACATGAAAAAAGTGCTAACACTCATTGGTCACCATAGAAATTCAAATTAAAACTCTAACTCGGTACCATTATCTACCAAACAGAATGGCTAAAATTCAAAAGACTGACAATGACAAATTTTGGTAAGAAAATGAACATCTGGAACTCTCTTACATGGCTCTTGAAAGTGTAAATTGATACTACTGGTTCAGAAAATACTTAGCAGTACTTTCTAAAACTAAATCTACATATTCCCTGTGACCCAACAGTTTCACTCTGAGGTATGCACTGAGCAGAAGTGAGTGTTTCTGTCCAGGAAAGGACATGTACAAAAAAGCTCATGGAAGCTTTATTCAAAATAGCCCCAAACTGGAAACAGTCCAAATGTCCACCAACAGTAAAATTGACAAGTAAATTGTGGAGTATTAATATAAAGAATTTGTGGTATATTCTGTACAGTTAGGCAAAAGAACTATGAATCTCATAGACAATGTTGAGTGAAAGAAGTCAAAAGCAAAAGGGTGTATACATACTGTATGACGGTATTTAAATAAAGTTTAAAAATAAGCAAAACTAATCCAAGGTGATAAAAGTGAGAATAATGGGTCCACCAGTGGGTGCTGAATGAGAGAAGGAGGGAGGGAGCCCTCTCAGGTTCTGGACATGTTCTACATCTTGACCTTCATGCTGGTTAGAAAGGTGTACACCTTCATAAAATTTCACTACGTGTAAAATTCACACTTACGGTCTGTGCTCTTTTCTCTATGTAAGTTATACTTTAAAAGCGAACATAAAATTGTTTTCAATTCTCTGGCGAAATTTTCCATCTTGTCATCTATTTTCTTGAACATATTAATCACAATCATTTTAAAGTCTGTGTCTGATAACTCTGACATTTGAGTCACTTACAGATCTAGTCTCTCTCTTGATCCTGTTTCTTGAAACACTTAGCAAACCTTATGCTGAATGCCAGACACCGTATGTGAAAAACTGCAGAGGCTCTGGGTGATGTTATCTTATATCGAGAGGATTCACCTTATTTCCTGGCAGGTGGCAATGAGGGTGTAGATCACCTCAGGGCGCTCTGTGCACATAGATTTGAAGTCGCCCCTGCAATCTTTTCAAGATGTGCCCTTCCTCTACATTGCACCCACTCCTAGGTTTTAGTCCCTCAAACAAAGCCCGGGGTGTTTACTAAAACACCTCCACCTTGGCTCCAAATTTTGGCTCCTTATCTCAGTGTTCTAAGGCTGCTAAATACTCCCACTCTGCTTTTCAACCTTTTCTGTTCAATTTCTCCACTTCTAACTCTGTTCAGCTTAAGAATCAGCCAATGCCTCAAGGAGAAAACTGGAGCCAAGTATTGGATGACTTCTTTGCATGCCCTTTCTCTTTCCTGGATTTTGTAGCCTCCCTTCTCAGCTGTCTTGACAATCCACAAACTCCAGTGTTTGCCTCCTCAGCCTTGTGAGATAGCTGGAAGTTCTACCAGTTTTGATACCTCTTAGTGTTCACCGTTAGCCAACACTGAAACCTCCGTTCAGTGCCAAGAGCTGCCAAGTGCCCCAGGGACCGAACTGCCTGCACAATGCGGAGCTCATCTCAGTGACCTGCCTTTGTCTCCAGTACAGCTCCCTCAAGTTCATACTACCTCTAATGCCTTCAGACATGGTCTTTGTATTATATCCGGTGTTCTAGATTTTCTTGATGGCAGCATTGGTCTATACCCTTCTAGCTGCAATGGGAAATCTATTCATTAAAGCATAGATAAATATAAAGACTCGGTGATGTTTATAGGAGTTATGTTTTTAACACTGGCATTTCAGGAATTAAATGCAAATGGCAGCAGTTGGGAGGAAGAGAGTATGGAAGGCTTAGATAAAGGTGCTAAATAGCCTCATTTTATAAAGTGGTATGTGATGGTTCTAGAAATAAAGATATAAACTCTTTGCCATTATGCTAAATCAGCACAACTCTTGGAAGGCAGCTTGACTCTAGTTTCCCATTGCTCCTTGCAAATGTATTCAGTGAAGTTCGCCTTCTCCTGCCCTGGATGACATCTTGGACAGATCCCATGACATTTCTGCTCACTGCCAGGTCACAGATAGCCCTGTTTCCTGAAATTGCAAAGAGTCTTAAATCAGCAACGAACATCCAGTCCTCAACAGTTAAAATTTTGAACTGTCTTAACATCAGATCTCCTCTCCCCTGCCAGTCTCACTGTGGGCTGAGAGCTGCAGAAGGAAAGAGAGCATGACCTTCCTCTGGCTGCTCTTCCTGCCTGAGCCGGGGCTTCTCGCCTCTCTAGGGCTGGAGCACAGAGGAGAGGAAGGGGCAGGGAGGCTGCTTCCTTGAACTGGTAATATCGTGAGCTGGCTTCACACCCTCTGGCCAAGTAGATGCCTAAGACCGTCTCTTTCTTTCATGGCACTGGCGGAGGCTTACCTACCAGGTCCCTTTGGCTGACGTTCCTATGACACGGGTGATGTGTCACCTTCAGTCAGTCTCTCCCCACTCAACCCCCGGTTCCCTAGCAACCCACTTAGCAAGGATGCTGCTTATTTGCATCCCATCACCCTTCCCAGTTGGTCCTCTCAGGCAAGACTCTAAGTGGCTCCAGAGTTCACCCTCCCACGTGGTCCACATCGGGGCCATTGGAAACACTCGTGCTCCTGGTGCCCGGCCACTGGGGTAGTGCAGTTATCCCAGAGCCATCTAAGCTGCTCCCTCCAAATCCCAGGGAGTGCCTATTGGACCCCCACCCCCTGAATGTGGTCTAGGTAAAGCCCTCTCGTGCTTGTTTGGAAGAGACAAGGCTGGCAATCTCTGCCCCAAATCCTTGGTGGGATACGTGGACAAGGCTCACAGCAGAACCTTCTCCAAGGAAATCTTCCTCACAGAATGCCTCTTCCTCTCCATTTCAGCATTTTTAGATTCCCAAGGTGTAGCAGGTAAGGAGGAGATCAAGAATTGTTAAACCGGGTCTTGGTCATTTCCCTGGTAAACCTGCACGTGGGAGTGGTTTCATAGCCATCTGGGGGTATATCTTATTGGCACCTCAGTCAAAATAAGACAGGAAGCATGCTATTTTCCCACATTGTTACCAGCATGTTGCTGAAAGTTCTAAGGATGCAAATAGAGCAATCCATAGTCACAAACGCAAATGCAAATGTATACAAGTGCAAGCAGCTAAAGCAAATGAGTAAAACAGACCTGAGCCAAGGAAGGCTATTTCACTTGCTTTGTCAATTTTTAATTCTCCCACATGGGTAGGGAAAAATATTTTGTTTGCAATAAGAAAAAAAAAGAGACAGATGGTGACAAATAGCAGTTTATATTCAGCGTCAGCACTGAAGAGCACTAAGGAGTGGTGGAGTCTGGAGAAATCTGGAAACCTGAATGACTGACAGTTGTTATTCAGCTCAGGTCAGCTGCTACCATAAAAGAATACAAACCCAGTCGTGAATATTTGATGATTTTTCAAAATAAGTAGGAAAATCTATATTTTAATGTTTGTACCTGATCCTTGAAATGTTGGCTCAAACTTTTTCTTTCAGCAGGGTGCAGGCCAAATAACACTACCAGTCTATATACCCACTGTAAGAGAGACCCTAAAACAGTGAACTGAAACCTCAGGTATCAGGAGCAGAAAGTCAGTAAATATTTTACTAAATGGATACACTTACATAGAGTGATTTTTGCCCAGTATTTAGACCTGTGGTGATAACTAAGAAAACAAAAAGCTAAAAGGGTTAAAAGTTGTCTTTTTTTTTTTTTAAGAGACAGGGTCTTGCTCTGTTGCCCAGCTAGAGTGCAGTGGCATTATCACAGCTCACTGCAGCCTTGAACTCCTGACCTCAAGTGATCCTCCTGCTTTAACCTCCCCAATAGCTGGGACAACAGGCATGCAGCACCACGCCCAGCTAATTTTATTTTTTGTAGAGACAGGGTCTGGCTATGTTGTTCAGGCCAGTTTCAAACTCCTGGCCTCAGTGATCCTCCTGCCTTGGCCTCCCAAACTGCTGAGATTAAAAGTAGTTGTCTTTAAGGACAGCATAAGAAAGACTATAATTTTTATTCACTTAAACTATTTTAGTTTTTTAAAGTGTGCCTCTATTACTTTGAGAAAAATTAAAAATGTTATAAAAAGTAATAAAAAATCCTTCCATGAAAATCCAACCCTGATTTGATTCCTCGACTGAAACACGTATTTTCATCAGACAGCAGAAGCAACGGACTCCCGCTGTTCCAAGGCTGAAATAGCAACTCCTCCAGCTTTGCAGAACAGCTAACTATGCAAGGGTTCGTCAAGTTCTGTACCCAGCTTCCGTGTCTGTCCTCTCCTCTTCCGCACCGCGCTGCTCAATGTCGCGTTCTGTGTGCATACTCTATGCAGAGTAACCTTGCTGGCTATTCAGGGAGGGCAGTGACCATATCTGAAGACTTGCACAGTATGTGCCCAACCAGGACCACACTGAAAAGTCTGAAGGCCTCTGCTGGCCCTGGCCAACGTCCAGTGACTACCCGGCATTTTATCACTGAGCTCCCCCCCTCCTCCAGCAGCCGCCATCTCATTAACCTAACAGCGTCCTCATGACTACCTATCTGCTCACAGCCCCCGTGAGAGCCACAACCCCCAGCACACCCCTGGAATATCCTGGTCCCCACGGGCCTCCATGCAGGTTATTTCAAGCCACGCACACAGTTCGTATCTTCTCTTCTCCAGAACCTCTCCCCAATCCTGGCGACAAGAGTCATTTGTCCTCAGCTCTTTCCCAACAAAAAGATAGCCCAGAGACTGATCCTCTCCCAGAATAATATAAACCACAGGATTTTTGTTTATTTTGCTTTAATAAAAATAGCTAACAGTTGTTGAGTGTTTTACTTTGCACTAGCCATTGTTCTGATCTCTATGACTTACGTACAATTATCCTCATTTTAAGCCAAGGAAACTGAGGCATAAGAAAGTTAAGTAACCTGTTCAAGGCAAAAACTTAGTGGCAAAACCTGTTTTTTAACTCAGCTCTGACTCCAGGACCTGTGCTCTTACTAGTAAATTACACAGTATTGCAATATAAAACAACACATGGATGCAAAATAATAAAGTAGACTATAATCACCAAAATCTAATTCTGTTACATCTAGGGGATCTTCATCCACAGTGAGAAGAGTTGAACGTCATTGACAAGGTTAAATACGCTCAATATTTACACTCTTACCTCCCCCTACACTATAAATTGTCTAAATGGCATTATGAGTTTTAGGTTATTAAGTGTGCATCCATTGTAACAATCTGGATGGAACTGGAGACCATCCTCCTAAGTGAAGCATAGGAAGAATGGAAAATTAAACACCACATGTACTCGCTATTAAATTGGAACTAATCAATCACCACCGATGTGTACATATGGTAGTAAAATTCAACAGAAATCAAGTAGGTGGGAGAAGGGCGGAGGGGTTGGATTAATTCACACCTAACGGGCACAATGCACACTAACTGGGTAATGGACACATTTATAACTTTGATTCAAACTGTACAAAAGTAATTCATGTAACCAAAACGTTTGTAGCTCCGTTATATTCTGAAAAAACTATGTATTCAATTACACTTAATAAATTCAATTAAAAAGAATAATTCCGAAGCTTGCTCGCTAGAAGTCGCTCTCCTAACCGCGGGGCCCTAAGTGTCCTTTGTTACAGAGTAAGACCGCAGAGTTGGTGGAGAAAGTAACGGCGGTAGCCTTCAATGTGACCAGCAGATGGCGCTAAAATCCCACGGATCCTGAAGTTGCTCCTCTTTGAAACAACTTCAGTGTCATAAGTATCCCACCTCTGTCAAGGCAGGCTCTGCTAAGTTTATCATTTTAGCAAATGCCTACATATAACACTTTTTAGTTGTCCAGACAGTCCCCGAAAACTAATACACAACTCACCGCTTATGGGAAAACAAAACAAAGTAAGATACGTTACTCGAAATAAGATAATGGAGGGGAAAATAAGAGATTGATTGACAGCAATGACAACCGAGACTGGCTTTACAGGCGGGTTTCTGGATAGCTTTCACCAAAAACCACCGCCACACTAAGACGAGGGTTACGATGAGTGCACGTGGCTTCCATTGCCCCTCAGCCAAGCGCCCCCCAAGTTTAGTGGTCAAGAGAGGTGATCAGTATAGCCCAGGTTAAGAGAGGCCTTGGCTGGGTCAGAGGAGCCCAGATCACGGGTTTGCACCTTGGGTACCAGTGAGGCGTCGGAAGCCATGTCAGCCCCCAAAGTTCCCCCCTGCTACTAATGAGAATCCGTCAGGCACCGGTCACTGGGAGCTGCAGTCCCTGCGTCCCGGGCGTGCCTGCAGCAGCCCTGCCCCCGCCCTACCTGCAGGACTCTGCTTGATTCATCCGGAAAGCTGTCTCCGTTTATCACTTCACATGCAGATGCAACCAACTCGAGCCATGCACGGAAGGCTCATGTCAACCACCCTCGATGCCTGGCGTGCAGCGCCCTGTTCTACTTACTGCTCACTTCGTAAATACAACATTCCGAGGGCACAAGGCTGCCCAGCAGGGATGAGATACACCTGACATCCTTTTTATTAGGACGATTTGGTTGAAATAATTAAAACTTACAGTTCCACTTATGAAAACCCTGTCTCACTCAGGGGGAGCCTCCGCCCGGTTGTCCGCGCTGCTGCGGGAGAGCCAGCCCTGGCAGCAGCAGCCACGCACTTGCCTGACGCTCCAGACAGACAGCGAGCACTTCTGCTTGTACTTTTACTCATTTTGGTTTAAAATGTTTAAAAATATATTAAAGAGCTCTCTTTATAGATTGAGATATAAAATGGGAGAGTTGAAATTACTGAGAAAGTGTACTTTTTTTAGGCAGGCCGGCATGCTGAGAATAGAGCAGACGCAGATAAAGGATTTAAAAGGACCAGAGAACATTTCTGAAATATTCCATGCGTGTATCTGGGTGCCCTTGTATAGGACGTGGCTTCTCTTTGAACTGCCTCCTTGCTCTGCCTGTAAATCCTACTCATCATTTAAAATTAAATCTAAACAGCTTCCTCCCCTGCAAAATAATTCTCCAACGTCCTCAACCATGGCCAGCATCGACAGCTCCGACCTCTCTGCTCTCAGTGTGTTTTACAAACTGCCATCATTAAAGAGCTTGCCAAATGCGATGGCCATCAGGCCGGTGACTCAAGGCCACGTGCACAGTGGTTAGGAACACGGGCTCTGGCAGCAGCCCGTGACATCGATTCTTGGTTCTCCACATACTAGCGGTGCGACCTCAGGTACGTCATTGAACTTTGCTTCATTCCCTTATCCAGTAACTGGAGGTAACATATGACCTTCCTGGGTTGTGGGGAGGATTCAATAATATAAAATATGAGAACAGAACTGTGCCTGGCATAAAGCAGTCCTCAATAAATGTTAACTTTTTACTCACTCACCTACCAGATAGGCTGCTCTTCACTGTATATTGGAATCACCTGGGGAGATTTCAAACAAAAATTCTTGCCCACGCCCCACCCAGGACCTATTTTAAAAGATTCTTGAGATGGCCACCCAGGTATTGGTGCATTTCAAGCCTTCCCGAGCTGCTCCAGAGTCGGGGACCATTGCATTAGATTATTACCTCCTGGACAACAAGAACTGCTTATCTTTGCATCCCCAGCACGTGGGTTAATGTCCCACATATGTCTGTGGAACTGAGCTGATGATATGAGAAGATCTAGAAGGACATAAAATCCAAGTATATCCTCAAAGCACCTCCTAAGACCCAGAGATGATTTAGGGGTAACTATTTCCCAACATCAGAATGGCTTTTACGGTCCATATTTCTACCAATATTCTGATCGTAACCACAAATGTAATCTCTAAGAAGTTCCAGACTTTTCCCAAGCTCTCCTCGTCTGAGCTCTCTCCAGAATCACCCTTAATGCTCCATTTATGGCAATCAGTCTTTTTCAGCCTTTCCTCCAAATTCTTCCAGCCCGTACCCATTACCCAGTTCCAAAGCCACGTCCACATTTTCAGGTATTTGTCATGGCAACAGCCCCACTTCTCAGTACCAATTTTATATCTTGGTCTGTTTTCTGCTGCTATAACAATACCGCAGATGGGATAAATTATAAAGAAAATAGATTAATTTGGCTCACAGTTCTGGAAGTTAAGTCCAAGTCCAGGGGCTGCATTTGGTGAGGGCCTTCCTGCTGCATCCTAACATGGCAGAAGGTATCACACGCAAGGAAGCGCTTATGCGATGCAGAAAGAGAAATGGGGCAGAACTTTTATCAGGAGGCTATTCCCTCAATAACTTACCCACTCCCATAATAATGGCATTAATCCATCATGGCCTGATCACCTCATAGAGGTCCCACCTCTTAATACCATTACAATGGCAATCAGATTCCAACATGACTTTTGGAGGGGACCTTCAAACCACAGCACTATCTATGCAGATGTTGCCATTTTCATGTCTTTGAAATTTAAAAAAAAAACACCTCTATTATTATTTATGTTAACTTCTTTGTTTTAAGCATCCTCCACTATACCTGATTTCTTTAAATTTTGATTCTCTAAGGTACTGCATAGCAGATTGGCTCTCTATTTAGCAATTCCCCCGCATGCAGTTTCTAGGTTCTGTGTCGTCTACTCTGCTTCATTAGTTATATTGTTTTATGTATTTTTCATCTTCCCCAAACAAGTTAAAATCTTTGTCCATCTTTTATTTCCTTTGTTCTCATGATTTTATATCTTTTTTCTCATTATTAGAAGTTTCACGGGGATTCAGGAGGGAAAAATTAAAAAGCATGAGTTTAGTTCACGAATTCAAACCAGAGGTCTTAAAATTAATTTGAATATGAAAAGGAAATTTGTATTCTAAACTAATGAATTATGCTACATTATTTACACATGATTAAGGTAACATTGAACCTTATTAAATTATAATTCATTGTGTCATAAGCACAAATGAATCTAAACTTTGTCTAATTTTATGTAGAGAAGAACATTAGAAAATGAAAGGAGAATGGGGCCTTAAGAAGAGAAATCCACAAAGACATTGGGAAATCACTCAAAAAGACAGAGTGGGAGAAAAAACACAAACTGTCAAATAACTTTCCTTAGATTTGACCTCATTTGTTTTCAATTCTATAATGAGGCCATTCCTAGGAAAAATTGATTTTATATTATTTTGGAAGTTTCTTTTTTTAATATGGAAAATGTTACAAAGGCTCTGAATTACTAGAAGTTTCATTGATCACTATTGATTGTCTAATTTCCACTCATTCACAATACATTTACTGACCACTTCTTACTATATAGCAAGTACAACTGCTGTATGCACTGAAAAGGTTGAGACCAAAAAATAAAATAAAATCCTCATATTCTTGACCTGAAATTGTTTCAAGTGAAGCAGGGAGATAAATAGATACAGGAACTACATAAGATGCCATTGGACCATGGAGGAGGGAGCTCTTACGTTTATCTTGAAATAGGGAAATAATTGTAGAAGCAATGATGGTTTAGCCTAAACTTAGAAGAATGGGAGCTTGTAACGTATACAAGTTGGGCAAGTCATTCCAAACAGCATTTTAAAAACACAAAGTGTTCAGAGAGCGGGGTACATTTGGGGACTTACAAGAGGTTTGATGTTTCTGGAGCATGAAGAGTCACAAGAGAATGATTATAAGTTGGTACCACATACAGAAAATGCAAATTAGTGTGACATGGATCATTGCTGTCACAAAAGTATTTATAAACAAGGTTGTTACCCATGTGCAAAAACACTCTGAAAATAGTACAAAAATCCTGGTGTTCCCTTCTAAGCCAAACTCATATTTCAGCTTCTTTGAACTCTGGTTAGACTATCTCTCAGTTTCTTTTAACAAATTAGTTTGGTCAGGTTTTCTTCCTCTGAAAATGGAGGGTTTTTTTCTTCCCTTAGGAAGTATGAGGAAACTAAACTAACTTCTCACACACACATCCTTTGCCAGGTGGTCATGGGCATGTTTTTATAAAACTCTAAATAGCCATTTATTTTATCGTCTTGATCAGATCAATAGATTATAGAAGAAACAGATAACGTCCTTCATTGTATTTCAAGTCAGAAAATGGGAATTATTCACTCCTTTAGATTTTTAAGAAACGAAAGGTAGCTTCTACTTTCTCATTATTTTATACAAGGAACCTATGCATGCTGAAGATTAACAAATTCACTAAAAGACACAGAAGAGTAAAAACTTTCAAGCTAAAATGAATTACTGGCGAAGAAGACACTTAAACATTAAATCGAAGTCTCATCCACTAAAATTAAAATCGAAATTGATAATGGAATGTAAGATTTTTGGCTCCTCATTTCATATTCCTACCTTACTTAAATATTCATGGATGATTTTCTTCTTGAATTTGTTCCAACATCAGTGCTTAAATATAGAATCCGTTGGATGAGTAGGGACTTAACCAGAGTTTACTCTTAAACAATCCCACATGCTCTTTTTCACTTGCAACATTGAAGTTGTATAATTTATTTTGCTATTACTTCCTAACCAAATAAAAAAGAACGTTTTAACCAAGAAAGCATTTGTTCTTCATAGTTTTATTAGGGACCAATGTTGCAAATTGCATTCTAAAAAAGGGTTACCTGAGCAAAGTCTTTACCAGACGATCCACGTATGCATTTGTGAAGCATCTACTCTAAGCATGATGTTAGGCGTGGAGGAACGAACAGAATAAACATAATTATAGTCCCCACACATCAGGAGCACATTCCCTTACTGAGGAGGAACACAGAAGAAACAGGCAAATAACAATATAAGGTTATTAATGATAGGTGACAAAGTAGAGTTCAATAAGTCAGTTTCTTATATTTTCCTGTCAAAAGTATGCCCTGGAAGAGATTCCCAGACTCCTCTGCAGTTTGTTGATTAGGTCTGGGGTAGAGCCAGGAATCTGAATTTACAAGAGCCAGGTGTCATTATTCAGATAAAAACAAAAGCAAAGTGAGCCGGTGTGTCTAATGAGTGTCTCCTTAAAGAAATGACCAAATTTTATTAATTCACTGATGCATTGACACGCACTTGGGTTGTTTCCACATCCTTGCAATAGTGAATTGTGCTGCCATAAACATTCGGGTCATAATATCCTGAAATAAAAGTTAAAAAAAAAAAAAAGAAAGAAAGAAATGACCAACCAGCTGAACCCAATAGTATAGAGGGGGATTTAATTAGGTTCAAGAGGCAAAAGAAGGTTGTGTGTGCGCCATTTTAAAAAGGGGTAAATTAAATGATGTGTTTGGCTAGAGCTGGAGGATTCATTTTAGAAGTAGCGAGAGTTAAAAGTGAAACACAATTTTATCAAGATTTTATTCAGGCCAGTAACATTTTTTCTTTGTAGACAATGCAAATGTATTTGAGCTGAGGAATGACGTGACGGAATCAGCTTTTTAGCAACACTGACAAAGCAGAGGCATTGAGGATAAAGGCATTGGGAAAGCCAGGAGGCCAAGCCATTCATTCGTTCATTCGCTTAGCAAGCACAGATCGGTCACCCAAATTTTCTGAAGGGCCCTGTGCTAAGTAGGAAGAATGCACAGCTGTAAGTACCAACAGCCAGCAGAACTGTAACACCAATTCTGTGAGTTATCTATGTTTAATCTTTTTTGTTAACTAAAATTTCTTCTTGTAGCCTGACTTAATTTGGGACTATCCTGGCAGCTTTCAGTTCTGTATTTACGCTAATTTGCCTACCTATTTGGAGTCACTGCATTTGCAATTAAAATGTTCTATGTAATTGTTAGAAAACAACTCTGTAAGTGAGATGAAAAATAATTTTGTTCTATCCAAAATATTCTTACAAGACTCTGAGAAGGGGAGGGGTGGGGGATACTAAGGCCATATGGATGGGTAGTCGGATCTTGAAATTGAACAGTTAAGGACATTGGCTTAATGTTAATGCATTTATCAGAACTGAGAGGAATTAATCAATATGCTTAATAATAAATAGTGAAAAAGATTTAAATTTAGTAGTATGGTTAATCACACCCTAATTGGAGGCTTGGTCCCTGGGAAGGTGCATGGTATATGTCATATTTCACGGCAGAATTTTTTTTTTTTTTTTTTGAGACAAAGTCTCACTCTGTTGCCCCGGCTAGAATGAGTGCCGTGGCGTCAGCCTAGCTCACAGCAACCTCACACTCCTGGGCTCAAGTGATCCTTCTGCCTCAGCCTCCCGAGTAGCTGGACTACAGGCATATGCCACCATGCCTGGCTAATTTTTTCTAAATATTTTTAGTTGGCCGGTTAATTTCTTTCTAATTTTAGTAGAGGCGGGGGTCTCATTCCTACTCAGGCTGGTCTTGGACTCCTGAGCTCAAACAATCCACCCACCTCAGCCTCCCAGAGTGCTAGGATTACAGGCGTGAGCCACCGCGCCCAGCCTCACTGCAGAATTTTTGAACTCTTAGTAAGAGGAGGCACAGCCAGATACCAAACTATTATTTGTGTTACGAGTTATTATAAGTATCACTCATTCCCACTTGTAAAAACTAGTAAATTCCTCAATTTTCCTTAAATCTCTTTCTGAGAACCTCATGTCACCAAATGATGATAAATTTAATCTGAATTGTCATTGTGCTAAATGTCAGATGACATTAAAGCCATATATATAACAGGGGTCACAATCTAGGGCCCGTCAGCTGGATTTAGTTCCTCGGTGTGTTTTACTGGCTCACCAAGTACATATTATACATTAAAAGAATTTATTAAGGACTAAAAAGTTTCTAAGTAGTTGCCGGAAGGAATACAGGAAGCTTTTATGTAAAATTTATATTTGAGGCTTCTATTACAAAACCAGACCTGTCAATATTTTGCCTATGCTAATTCTTGACAGCAATTGACTAGAACTGAATAGCGCTTGTCCCCTTCAATGGGGTATCTTCTTGTAGCCTGCCATAGTCCCCACCTTCTTTGTGATCTTAAACCTAAGTGCTTCAGGTCATCCCTGCAGGCATCTGATTTTTGCCACTCTAGCCTGCTGG